>JACEGR010010106.1:0-21145 GCA_014170235.1 Listronotus bonariensis
TGTTATCTAATATTTATACAGGGTTAGTAGAAAAACTCGGAACGGTGAATTATTCCAGCAACTGTCGAAAACAAATGAACCAAATTTTATGCAAAGGGGTAACAGAACATGAAAAATTTAAAAATTATATTTGCGAGGTTGCCAGGTTCGTAACTTTCTGTCTAGGTTAAGGAATTTTAATATTTTAAGTAAAATACCCTATTCGTTATTATTATATACAGGGTGTTCCATTAAAAAAACCATACTCTTTTTCCTACTCTGTATATTTTAAAAGGTATTAAAAATCTAATTATAGATGGGCCCATATTTAACTCATTCTGTAAGCAATGCCGCCAAGTACACAAAAATGATAAAGTAAAGAAACCCTTTGTGAACAATGATTTATTGCAGCGAAAGATATTTAATCCGACGAGTTTCTAGTACTACGCCACGTGCCACCGGTTTTATAATAGGACAGAGGCGAAATAAGAGAATGTTTTGTAAGTAGGTGATACGTGTTTTAGTAATGTATTTTTCATTATTTATCTAAAAATATGTAATCAGGCTCTGTCCGAGGCTATGTGCATTCGAAAAGGTTTGTTTACTTTATCATTTTTGTGTACTTGGCGGCATCGCTTTCAGAATGAATTAAATATGGACCCATCTATACTGGTTCAGAAACCATAGAGTTTACCCGAAAAACTGATATTTTTATTTATTTTGTATCACAATAAATAAAAGAGTTAAGATGGGTGTAAGTATATAACTTAACACCCAGTACATACACCCAAAATAAAAATAAGGAACCCAAAAAAAATCCCAATTCGGAAGGTCTTTACTGGTGTTTTCCTATTTTTTCCATAAGATTTCATTAAAGACTATACCGTTTTTTATTTAATTTAATAAAAATCACTACCTTACCTATAAACACGGTATGAAGAAGAATAATATTAAAAATCATTTTCCATCTGCTTGGTAGGTTGCAGTGGAAGAGTTTCCGACATCCACCCATTTTCTAGAAAATAAAAAATATATAATTTAATTATTGAAGCAATAGGTTTTTCAGTTATAAGGTAATAATACTGTTCCAGAAACACCTCGTATAAAAACAGGTGTCTTCGTTTTTATACTTTTATTAACAATGGAACGTAACTATGGTTACAACAACGACAAAATCTTCACTTGTCAATGTCTCGAAGTTTACAGCACAAAAGTCGAATCTATACTAAACGATCGGAGGTTTTCCGTCGCCCTTTTATAGTATGGTGAAAGAGTAAAGAATGATCTAGAATTTTTGAGAAATATCGCGAAAATTCCATAATACAGGATGGCATAAAAGTTCTTAATGGATAATTCGGGCGTTTTCGGAAACCTTCGAAAGTGATGAAAGAACTTGGAAGAATTAAGGTAAATTATTTAAATAAATTAACAAACTAAATTAAATGATCCTAACTTCTCTAAAATTCCTCTAACCTAAACACATTTTTAAAAGTCTGTAACAATACTATTAAAAGTAAATAAATAAATAAATAAGATTAAAAATCTAGTACAAAATACAGGATGTCTCTAAAAGGTCTGCACCAAATGCTACCGTAGACTCCTTGGGCCAAAGTACAAAGATCTAAGGTAATTTACCTTAGTCGAAAAGTAGATTGTTTGCGAGATACACGTTATCAAATTATTATTTTGTTTTAGTTGTTTTTAAATATTTTATTTATTATAAGATATTTTTCCAAAAATTCAGTCTCAAGAGATTTTTTAGGGCAAGGAATTTAAATATGCTAATGTTTTTATCGTAAAATGCATGTATTTTAGACCCTGCATAGCATGTTGATTTGGTTTGGGTATTATATTTAACAGAAGGTTTTTTAGGTACTTCTAAGACAAACACTTCCTATTGATGGTTAAATATGGGTCCACAAATTATTTATTTTTAAGAATGTTAAACTTATTAAAACAAAAGAATTATTTATGGTAATATCTTATACAGGGTGTCTCTAAAAGATCTGTACAACATGCTTTTGCCTGGCTAAAGCGTGAATGAATACAATGGCAAACTTTTGTATGAAATAAATTGTTTAATCTGAAATATCTCAAAAACGGTTGCTCGTAGCGATATTTATCAAGTACAATCTTTTTGGTGCAGAAAATATAGGAGAGTAAAAATACCTTACTAAAATTATAATATACCAATACATTGAAACTAAGCAATGGACTGCAGGTGGCTCCCTCTACATTTTACAACAAAAACATTAGCATATTTTGATTTCTTACCCTTAAAAACCTATTAATACTGATTATTATAAAAAAAAGGTTTTATAATAAGTAATATATTTAAAAATACATCTCTTGTAAACGATCAACTTTTTGACAAAGATAAATTGGGTTAGATCGTCGTATTTTGGTCCAAGAGATTTGTAGTAGCATTTTCTACAGACCTTTTAAAAACGCCCTGTATAATATTTACTAAATTTATTGTAGTGAAATCTAAAGCCACGTACGGTTTCGCGCGTTTTAACGGTTTCACGTAATGCGCGCTGTAACGTTCGTCGCCATCCATCCAGGTGTCAGTTTTATACGCGAACACAAAGGCGTTCGATGTGAGTTCGCAGTATTCGTTTGGACGTGTTTGAGGGATCTTGCAAGAAACAATGGAAAACGAGGTTAAAATGTGGATGGCAGAAATAATATTGATTTGACCGAAAATTATAGTTAGAAATCAATTTTGTAATACCGTTTCTTTTATTAAATAGCTGAGTTTTCTACCCGCGTCGATATCTTGTGGTTGGCCCGTTTTTTTTTAACAACATATTAAAATAAAAAAATATCCCGCACTACAACCTCGTTGGCCTACATGTTTGTTTTAAATACGGATAAATCTTTTTGCATGAAGGTTGCAGCAACCACATTTAGATGCGATATTGTAGTGCATGTTGCGTTGCACGTTGAATTCACCCGTCTAGACGCGGCTTTATGCATGAAGAGGCGGTACCAAAATTAAATTTAGTGCAGTAGTGTTTTGAGCGACACCTAAATAAATATTTTGAAAAAATGTACTCTACTGAATTTGTGCATTTTTTAAATTCTCTTTAGATTAAGCACATGAAAATATATCTTAATGTGTTTTTTTTGTTAATTTTTTGTATTTCATTTAGGTTTTAAGAAAAATAATTAAACCCCCTAATTGCATATCCCTAAATCCCCAAAGCATAGCAGAAATATTTCTTTAAGAAATTATATTTTAAAATATTAAATTTAATACCATTCAATAGCATCAAATTATTTTTTTATTGCAGAGCAGGGTAGATTTTAATATTTAACGTATTTCGGACTTCACTGTCTTTATTTTTAATCGTTCACTATTACACCACAATTATCAGAATACCCAGATGTGAAACTAAGCGTGTTCGATCCCTCACCACTATCGTCCCTCCCACTGCGTGGTGGATATACACCTCACAATTTAGTACGTGACCTAATGCTCATTTAGGAGTCAGTTAGTCCCATACTTTTGTTGGTATAGAACGTGAGCATAAGTTAGTTAATTGTGTTTAGTTGTTTGTAAACTTTTATGTTTTTATTATTAAGGTGTTACTATAGAGTCTTGTTAAATTTTTTTACCGTTTAATATGGGATATGGATGTGTATTCTTATTTTGGTCCTCCATTACCGGGAGCGGATCACTTTAGATTCCCAAAGGACCACTATTGTTTTAAGACTATTTAACATAAATACAAAGCTTTTACAAATTACTTAGATATGTTTCTAAAGTTATTAATATTAATCAGTATGTGCCTAAACACAGGAAAATATTTTTTTATTATAAGCCGCACTGCCATTTAAAAGGCTATATTTCAAATTTAAAAAAATAGGTGTTTTTCAGTATTTAAAAAATTACATACTCCCAAATAAAAAAAAACAAACCAATTAGGTTGTTATTACTAAGGCAACAGCTGCATTGCGTTAAAAGATTGCGTCGGGGTTTCTTTTAAAACTTCTGTTACTAGGCTTTTAATTATTCTGTTTCAATCCCCAGTTACACAAAATTTTTTAATACACAATTAAGCTTTACCGTTCAAAGAATGGGTAAAATTTTTAGTTTGTAATATTTTTTAATAAAGAAATATATAAATTCCCAATTAGTGTATTATTCTTTTGTTCCGTTTTCCACACATAAAAAAAGCTGCATAAGTAGTTACTATAAAAGTCTATCTCTCCTTAGCGCCTTGGTGCGGTTTAACCTTTACAAATTCAAAAATATTACGATCCATGTATTGGTGCAGATGTTCCATTTATTTTTCTCAAGGTCATAGAAACAAGTAAGCGTAATTTGACGCACTTTCGCATCTGTGTATTCTGATAATTTGTGATTACACCAGACACATAAACTTAGTAACTGTGGTAATCTCATAAATTTATACTTTAAAAGGACCAGAGATAGCACAGCCCGAAACGTTGTGGAAATAATTAAAAATAAAGACGATGGCAGTAAATTCTTTATATATCACTACTGAATCCTTGTCTAGCACATTTAGACTGACGGTAGCTTTTTTATACAGAATGTATACGGATGGGGTTAGCAAGGGGAAAATTGGACAAAAAATTTAATTTTTCGAAAAGAAGTCATTCTTCATAAAAAAATTGCGTGAAAAAAAAATACGATTCACGAAGAGAAAATGTTGATTTTGTATATAGGGTTCGCAAAAACTTAAAAAACATGATTTTCCTCCAGGAGTAAACTTCTCTTTTTTATTTTTAAGCAAAATCTCGTTTGAAAAATTTATTTAGAATGAGGTTTGTAATCGATAAAAACGATATTATAAAATTTTATTAAACTTTATAACTTGGCGAAAACTCCTTGATTACATTTATTTTCAGCTAAAATATTGTGTTGTGTAGGAATTTGGAAAAAGCAGATGTTAAAAAGCAAATTAGGAAAAAAATGTTTAGGTCATTTTATTATAAAAATTTTAATTAATCAACTTTTCATAAATCCAGAATCCGTTTCCTGAAACTTTTTAATACAACTTTATCATTAATAAAGTTATTTAAAATGCTATTCTAAATAGGACAGATAGGACAGTAAAAAAACATTTTTTTTATCTTTGGACAATCCACGAAGGCTGAAAGCCCAAATACTAACGTACCGTGGGTGTCTTAAGCAGGGTAAGAGGAAGTTTGTTAACACGGGACTAAAAACTTGAAGATTTGGGGGAAAGGAAAGACCTCCGCTAGCAGCAAGTTCCACAGTCTAGCCCGTAACTGGTGAGCCGGGGTTTGTCAAACCCCATTAAAATTTCAAAGGTTTGCTGCGCTGTTAGGAGGAGTCGGGTATCGGCCACCGCTTAGGTAGCTTTCAGTCAGTTGATCGTCAGTACCAGGGTGAGACAGAGCCGGTGAAATAAATCCGGGTTTTCGTACTATTTTGGTGTAAGTTCAATTTGGGGTATGACAAACCCCAACTCACTAAATAAGTTTAATAAAAAAACTACTTTTTTTTATTAAACTTGTTATAATATTGTTTGTAGTAGTTTCTTAGAGACTTTTACTTGTATTCTTTAGTTTTTGGAAAAATAAATTTTATATGTGTTTATTAACTAGCTTTAATTAGAAATGTATATTTCTATTCTAGAACTTTACAATGTTTGCAATGTTGTGCAAAAAAAAAATAATTCTTCAATAATTTTCGTTTATTGTTTATTTCATATTATTCTTTAAGTCACTAAAGTCACAAAAATAATTAAAAATAATTTTCGTAGATTATTTTTTTCTTAAAAATGCTCTTTTTAATGGGGTTTGTCAAACCCCACCTCACCAGTTACGTCTCAATAAGATGACCTCACCAGCTACGGGCTAGAAACTCTAGGGATAAAAGAACGAACAAAATGGGAAGTTCGGGGCCTGTCCAATTGAACTGTATGGGGATGAATACGCGCAGCACCACGAGTTTCTCTGTTGGGAACTGCAAGAGGAGGGACTATACTGGACAATTCGTCGGAGCAGAAGCCGTAAAAGTATCTATAAAAGAGCGATAGATCTCCCACAGCTCGACGATGGCCAAGAGAAGGAAGTCTTTGAGTAAGTAAAGCATCATTAATAAGACGAACAGCCCTTCTTTGAATGGCATCAAGAATGCTGAGGGTTTTTGGAAGCTGCGGTGGCTATAGATACAATGTGTTTATGTCAGTTAGGGTTATTTTCAAATGTGACGCCCACAAGGTTAAGTGTGTCCCCGCTCTGCAAAACCAGGCCACTCATAAGCAAAGGGTGAGTGTTTGATGATTTTTCGCGACAAGGAACATGATTGTGTTTGGGATGCATTAAATTGAACGAGATTTTTGGCGCCCCAATCCAATATCAAATTGAGATCCTGTGAAAGAGATATCTGCATCGCCCTGCGTTTGCCTTCCAAGTCGGGTTGAGAGATTGGCTTGAAAACCTGAAAAGTGGAGTGAAGGGTACTATCGATAGCATAACAATGAATGGGATTGGTTGTGGAAGAAAGAAGATCGTTGAGGTGAAGAAGAAACAAAGTTGGTGCTAGTACTGAACCCTGAGGCACTCCAGCATTAATTTTGTGAAAACTTGAAGAGTGGCCATCAACAATTTGAGTAAGAGGACCTATATTCGGGAAAGTGTCACTACGGCACTACAGCCCTAAGACTTGATAAAATTTAGAAAGACAATGAATTGCCTAAATAGAATATAATGTATTTAACTATTGCCTTTGGTTCATAATATTATTACAATAATTGTTCAAAATCAATTGCTTATATTTAGTTTAATAATATTATTCTTTGTATTTATTAATTAATGTGATAATATCATGTATCAAAGTGAAAATTAAATGCAATAAATCCAATTTAGGCAATTCAACGGTTACGCCCTAGTAATGGCTATACTTTTCTTTTTATTAGGTATTATTATTATTTTATTGTCCTGATACCTTAGTTATTAAAATAAATATGGCCCCTTAACTTAAAGCATATTTCTATTAAAGCTTATAAAAAATATCGAACATATGCGATAATTTTTGTGAGGAGGGTATTTTATAATACCACTCCTCTAACAACCATAAGTGGTTATTGTGTATTTCTAAGAAAATATATGTATTTGTAAACCAAAAAATGCAAATAATTCTTCCTTAGGACAAAACACGATTTTAGTATCTTATTCAATAAGGGCCCTAGTCTGCAATTCGTGCACCAAACTTTACACTGGGGATTACAGGACATTCTTTATTTAGACTTTGATATAAAATAAACCATTTGTTCTTACAGAATTATTTATTGATGACCAGTTCCTAGTTCTATTACCTGAGCTACATTTTCCATTAATAAACTATGTTGACTGGAGATTCCCTTTGTTCGCATGTTAGAAAATAATAAAAAAAAAATTACAAATAAAAAGGACTTTGCCGTTACACAAGCAATGCCAAAGACCAATAAAATACAAATAGTAACAAACAAGACGTTCTCTCGGTGAAGTTATTAATTTAAACAGCTTTTAGAGATCCTAACTAAAAGGCAAATTCCCTAAAAGTGTTTATTTAATAATTTTAAAGTAAAAAAAAGTTTTCTTAAAACAAGATATTAATAAAATTTACCTAAAAGAATAAAATAAACTAAAATTTTACACGACAGGTAATACGGATTTCGTCACAAGAGATCTACAGCAGATCTTCTTTCCTTCGTTTCACACAACTAAAACAAGTCTCTTGAGTTTCTAGGTGAGTCCCAGATCGTTGCTCTTGATATATCTAAAGCTTTCGACCAAGTCTGGTATGACGCACTTCTTAATAAACTTTCCTCCTACGGTCTTCCAACTAAACTCTGCTCTTGGCTCTCCAGTTATCTTTCTAATCGACGTATATCAGTCATTGTTGATGGCCACTCTTCAAGCTTTCACGATATTAATGCTGGAGTGCCACAGGGTTCAGTACTGGCACCAACTTTGTTTCTTCTTCACATCAACGATCTTCTTTCTTCCACAACCAATCCCATTCATAGTTATGCTGACGATAGTACCCTTCACTCCACTTTTCAGGTTCCCAAACCAATATCTCAGCCCGACTTGGAAAGCAAACGCAGGGCGATGCAGATATCTCTTTCACAGGATCTCAATTTGATATTGGATTGGGGCGCCAAAAATCTCGTTCAATTTAATGCATCCAAAACACAATTGTGTTCCTTGTCGCGAAAAAATCATCAAACACTCATCCTTTGCTTATGAGTGGCCAGGTTTTGCAGAGCGGGGACATATTTAACCTTGTGGGCATCATATTTGAGAATAACCTTAACTGGCATAAACACATTGTATCTATAGCCACCGCGGCTTCAAAAAAGCTTGGATATCTTTTCCGAGCCAAAAAGTATTTTTCTCCTTCCAATTTATACACTTTGTATGTGTCCCAAATTCGACCCTCTCTGGAATATTGTTCTCATGTCTGGGGAATGGCATCCCCTACAACCCTCAGCATTCTTGATGCCATTCAAAGAAGGGCTGTTCGTCTTATTAATGATCCTTTACTTACTCAAAGACTTCCTTCTCTTGCCCATCGTCGAGCTGTGGGAGATCTATCGCTCTTCTATAGATACTTTTGCGGCTTCTGTTCCTACGAATTGTCCAGTATAGTCCCTCCTCTTGCAGTTCCCAACCGAGAAACTCGTGGTGCCGCGCGTATGCATCCCTATACAGTTCAATTGGACAGGCCCCGAACTTCCCATTTCGTTCGTTCTTTTATCCCTAGAGTTTCTAGATTGTGTAACCTGCTGCCAGCGGAGGTCTTTCCTTCCCCCAAATCTTCAAGTTTTTAAGTCCCGTGTTAACAAACTTCCTCTTACCCTGCTTAAGACACCCACGGTACGTTAGTATTTAAGCTTTCAGCCTTCGTGGATTGTCGAAAGATAAAAAAAAAAACTTTTAATGTCAATTTTAACCTCATAGCACAAATTATACAGGGTGATTAAACTTAAGTTGTCACTGCTAACTTCTTTACTGTTGCAGATACGAAGTCCGTTTAATTAGTAAAGTTGTAGTATTTTTTCCGCTGATTAACGTGCTGCTAACAGAAAAAAAAATTGCACATCGGGAATTTAACTTACTGCAAAAATATACTTTTTTAAATGGAACACCCTGTATATTATATCATCATTTAAAAGATCTATCAAAGAGCTTTAAAAAAGTTAACTTGAGATATATTCAGTTTTTAATAGTTTTGGAAAGATGGCTATCCTCAAGAATTTTATATTAAATTGGATTTTTTAAATAAAATACTTCGTATATTGCATTACCATTAAATAAATATTTTAAAAGCTTGTTTTAAATTCCATATTTCATATATATATATATATACATATATATATATATATATATATATATATATATATATATATATATATATATATATATATATGAAATATGGAATGACTGCATCCCCAATAACCTACTGGTTTTGAATATTTTATATATATATATATATATATATATATATATATATATATATATATATATATATATATATATACACACACAAGTGAATGGTTCTTGAGCCTTGATATAAATACATTATTAAAAGGTAAAGTTCTTTGGGCATATGGCTCATTAATGATAGTAAAAATAAATAAATAAATAATAACCTGTAAGAATTCGGCTACCATGGTTGGTTGTTTAAAAATTAAGGAGTCTCCAAAAGAAAATGGAATACCCCGGGCCCGACCAAGACGGCGACACGTGTTTCGTCTTCGTTAAGACTTAAGTTAGCAATAGTGCCGACTTAAGAATGACTACCCTGTATGATCTAAAATCCTAAAAGATGTTATTTATTTGGGTATGCGCCAAATCAAATTAAAAAAAAAACAAAAAACCCACAAATTTAATGATAATAAAAATAAAATTAAAAATGAACTATTATTTAGGTTTAAAGTTTAAAAATTATAGCTTTAGTTTTGGGATATTCTAAAAAAGCGTTTTGAATATTCTAAAAACTATACTCATAGTTTGGATAAAAGGGCATGACAAGTGTTATTGATTTTTTCGAATTAATCTGCCAATAAACAAAAAAATGCATTTTTTTTGCATTTATAATTTTTTCTTTGAAATAGTATGCAAGCGAAAAAAAGTATATTTATTCTTTATTTTTTTTATAAATTGCTTTGTTTAAAAAAAATCCGAAATATTGCATAGCTAACCTACAACATAATTGAGTAAAAGGTATTGAAGATAGGTATTTATGAAAAACTAATACATATTTGCTTTAAAGTTTAACCCTCTGTATTTTAAGAACAAAGATTTTGCGGACCCATGTAGACTATTTAACCTAAAATCATGTAAGAAATAATAATAATAGTAAAATTAGTCTTTTATTTTTCAGAATACATAAAATTTCCAAAATAAAAATTAAATGATTAACAGCCTAGCCAAGGCGAGATTTAGCCGCAGGAACAGCTTGTCTTACATCTAAACTTGACCAAACTGTACCCCTACTATTAATTATAAAATAAAATTAAACTATCTAATTTTAACCACTTAAACTAGAAATAAAAACAACAGAGACAAGAATATAAACAAAGGAAACCAGACGAAATTAGGGTAATATAATAATAACTATTAAGTAATATAACATTAATAACATTACCATCACTACTGGCAAGCAAGCAAATAACGTTTTAAACTGCGCTTTAATGGAGAATTATTGCAAGTTGCCTTATTAAGCTCAGGAATTAATAATACCGGCCTTATTTAAATAGTGCTTGTACCCATAATTTAGAGTTATTGCAAATCATGTTGCCAATGTCATACCATTAACCTAAATAATTAATAGTTTAAAAAAACTAAAAAAACACGCTTTTATATGCAACCGAACTAAAAATTAAAAAATAATTTTTCATTAAAAAAATATTTTCACTTCATAGTAAAAAGCGTGGGGTGCATTTTACTATTTTTTCATAACTTTTCCATCATAGATATTGGCGAAATATAATAATTATAACATTTAATATATATTAAGCACCTTACATGCTTTTTTACTATGAAGTGAAAATATTTTTTAATGAAAAATTATTTTTTAATTTTTAGTTCGGTTGCATATAAAAGCGTGTTTTTTAGTTTTTTTAAACTATTAATTATTTTTCATTTTTTAGTTCGTTATATCAATTAATTTTTTAAAAATAAATGCTCCAGTTTATTCACTAAAAATTTTTTTCGCCATTTTGTCAATATTAGCAAAGTTTTTCAGATTTACTTTCTGAAAATACCCTAATATAAAATTTGAGTAAAATCGATTCAGATCGAACTCTTGAAATGGCCGGTGGTTGGTACCACTGGGACGTACAGGTGACAGATGACACTTGGTGGAAAATAACCAGCCCCTTTTTTATTAGTTCTGTGCCCTGTATATCAAATTTGGTCAAAATGGGGGTTGCTCCAACTTTCGAAACAATTACCCAATTTGCATAAATAAGACAAATATTTTTTAAAATATTACCTTTTTAAACTAAAAAGAAATTTACCATAAATGTTTTTTTCTAAATATGAGTTTACTTTAGTTAACTTACCTTAAGTGATATTTTAATGTAGTTTGCTAATCTCCATTTCCAGTCTTTGTCCTAATCTAACATTCGGTACAAGTAGGTACCTAACACTCAATAAAGGCCTTCTTTTAGAAAGTATAAATGGAAGATGGTATAAAAGGTTTATTGGTTATAGGTTATGTGATTTAGGAACTATTTTGCTTACGAATGATTATTCTGGCTGCGGAGGACCATGTTAATTATTTATTTGCTTCTTGTATTTCAATTAAAGTGTATACTTTGTTTTTAATAGCTTAGTTAACTGATTTTTTCAACTTTAATTTCACATTAAAGGAATTTTAGGTTATGTTATGACTGAATGACTGTGAATTTTGTCAGATGTCAGTTGGTAATACATATTTCTGTTTTATGACCGCCTGTTTTAAAAAACAAGTGAAGGTTATTCGTTCGTTAAAAAAAACAGATGAAGGTTATACGCTCCCGGAACGAATACGTTCAGCGAACGAATGAGTTCAATTTAGCAGAATTGAGCCCTGTCCCCAACCCGTCGGCAAATGTTGTCAAGTTCGATTATTCAATTGTCTAATCTGGCGCATCCGCCAGAACGTACGATTTTTCACTTTTCCGGTTTTCCTGGAAAATGCTGGAACTTAACGGGATACTGTTTTTAAATTATTGCATCTTCATCGGTCCTTGATACGTGTGCAAAGTTTCAAAGAAATCGAATAGCTGGAAGTTGGTTAAAATTAGGCTCAAAGATTCCGTTACATAGATAGACAGATGGATAGATAGTTACAACCCAAGTTAATAAAAGCGTGTTAAAAAAGGAAAACAAATTTAGATGTTTTTCTTTATTGTTTTGTGTTGTAGGGTTTTGTTTTACACAATTAACGAAATACATTTAAAAAGCAAGGTTTTAAGTAGTTTTACTTCTAAAAACTTTTTGATTTTGTGCTCGACAGCCGTTCGGTTTACACGAACAGTTCCGAAGTTAAAATAAGACCAAAATAAGGCACGACCTAAAACCGACATAAATAAAGCCAGGCACTATACTTATTAATGGAGTCTTTATCCTACAATGCATCTGCGCAAGCTCAGATGTCAAAATAAGGCCGGTATTATTAGTGCCTGGCCTTATTTCACTGTGCACTAATTCTTTAATGATTCGGGGCTCAATGCCTGCAAATCTGCCAGGCTATTATAAATATGAGCCGCTCGGTAACTAAAGCACTTTCTAAACAGGGCCGTCGAGTGCCTGGTGATAGTGTAGAGATCTTTGTAGCGAGTATTTATTTGAATCGTTCCTCAAAGTTTGGAAGCGTAGTTTTTACATCCTGTATACCGGAAGACACAGGATTTTCTTGATTTTTAAATAACACTATTAAAACTTTTACAGACATTAAAAGATATCTTCTGCCTCGCCGCCACGTCACTTCAGTGCGCGCCTTGCCCTAAGGTTTCCGTGATTTAGATGTATTAAATAAAAATAAATAATTTATGAGTACAAAATGGTTCATTTTTCTAAGAAGGCTTTTTCGCAGAATAGTTAGGCGAGAACAATTTAGGTTGGACGCTCGCCCAACTGCGCCTACCCCTGCACAAATTCCTTGGCAATAAAATATTTTGCACATTTCGCGAATACAGTCTCTCTCTCTGTCTCACTCTCTCTTTCTCTCTCTCTCCCTCTCTCTCTCTCATCTGTCTTATCTTATCTCTCTAATATAAACATTGTTGGTTTATGTTGTCTTACTAAAGTCCTCAAATTTTCATTAAAAAATACTAAATAATTCAAAAGTTTTAAAAAAGTTTTGACTTTAAACACGCACTGTATTATATAACAATTATTATTGCTTAAGATATAGTTTTTCAGATTAATGAAAAAAGACGAGTTTTAAAATTAGTCCACCTAATTAAATAATTCCAACAATGTTTTAAATGTAAATTGTAGTCACGTAGAAAATATTCAAATAAGATAAATTAGATATAAATATGGAAATTAAGATAAAATATTCCAGAATAATCTATTTATTTAAAAAACTCATATTTGAATTTACAGCGGTTTAATAAAATTAGGTTTATTAGGAACTTTTGTTTTATTTATGTAATACATTTATTTTAATTTTGCACCTTAATTGTTGAAAAAATAATTATAATGTGGTTAGTCGTTTGGTATTGTTCTTAAAATAAAAATCCTTTATTCAGGGTGTTCTTTCAAATATAACTTTCATACTTTTAACTGACATTGGCATACATTATCTGATCCAAAACATAATATGAATAAAACGCTAGGCAATTTTTTCCAAAAAGTATAGCAGGGCCTTTATTTTCAAGTTAAAAGTAGGAAAAGTTTTAATAAAAAAGGTAAAAATTTTTTTGATGTTCATCTTTCTATAACACTGAAAAGTAGGCAACCGGAGAAGAAAAAGAAGAATGGGGAACTTTCTATATTTTTAATTAAAATAGATTTTTTTCCAGAGTGCTTTTGGTTGAGGCAAATTCTAAATTTAATGAACACGAACTTAAAGAATAAATGCGGAATTAATAGCCTAGTTTACACCGGAAGGACCAAATTTTTAGTTCGAGGTCTAAATGACGTCACGCGTACTTTATTCACGGTGTAAACACCTGAGTATTAAAATTTGCTACTCCAATTCAGTCCGTCTCAAATGGGGTGACCAAATATGATTTTCTTTGGTGTAAACACTTCTGACTTTTTAGTGGACCAAAATGACAGCCTTGATCTTTGACAGTGCGCATTTTGACGAAAAGACGTTGAATTTCGGTCTTAACCTAATAATTTTGTTGTTTGTTTATATTTTTAAAATTTTGTTGATATTTAACCAAAACTGTTTTCGTTTTTTTTTTTAAATGGAATTTAAAAGCGATACAGTTTTAAAAGATAAAAAATGAGGTTAGGTTCTGGTCATATGCTCAGCTGTCATTTTGGTACTAGGATTAAACGTGAATTAAATTTGGTGTATTCCTTTTAGGGACTAGAACCGCCCGGAACGACACCAAAAGTGTTCCTTTTAATTGTAGTCTTTTATGTTTTTGACAGTTTTGACACTCTTGACAGTTTGAGAACGGTTTCGGGCGAGTCTAGAGCGTAAAAGGAATACACCAATTGATCCATAAACTAAGTTGGTGTAAACACTAGTGAACTAACAAAATTAATCCTGGGTTTGGTCCACGGATCTAATTGGTCCTCGCGGTGTAAACTAGGCTAATGATTCTTTGATAGCAATCAATAACCAGCATGTTTTAACGTTTGTAAAAAAATATTAATTGTTATAACTAAGTAAAAAAAGCTTTTTATGCCCTATAACAGCTTTTTTAAAAGCACATCAAAAATAATCCAAGTTTTTGGAAAACCCTAACAAGGCAAAACAATCGTGGAGTAAGGCTACTAGTACAGAGATGTGATACTTCTCGGTTGACGCTTATGCTTGTTATCGTGACCAAGGGCTAATACTCTATTAAAATTTAAACCATCAAAAACAATTTTTTAACTTACAAAGAAACTATTTTTGGTGTCCCTTGCCGATTTTGATAAAACAACTTTATGTTGAAGTTCATTGAAACATAAGACACGTTTTTGTTTGTATTGGCCATAAAACACTTTTAAAGGACGATATGCAACCCTAAAATCCACCCTTAAAATTGTTTTAAATAACTTAAAAAAAGTCAATAAAGGCTGATAGAATTTTCGATAAATCAAATTATGGTTTTGATTTCGTGAAGTTATCTCAATTCGTTTCCAAGATAAAACAAAACAAAAAAAACAGTTTTAAGGGGTGCATTTTACTTTTTAAAAGTGTTTAATGGCCGATTAGAAAAAAGCGTTTTTCCTATTTTTTAATGTATTAAAACATGTTTTAGTTCCATTAAAATCGGTAATGGACACCTGAGTAGCTTTCCAGTGACGCGTGTGCGTCACGCTCCAGGGCTTCAAGCTGTTAATCTGCTGTAAAAAGTTAGTCACTGGAACGCATCCTTAGACAAGAGAAGAGAGATACATTTTTTAACATCTCTTGGCTTTATTATAATATTTTCTTTTTAATATATAATTCCATTTTAAACAAATAATTTTAAAAAATCCATCCTTAAACATAAAAAACACGTTTGAAGCACAAAAACAAGAAGAGGGGCTGATGCAAGAGGGGCAAGGGGAAAGAAAAACGAAGTAGTTCAGGTGCATAAGACTTTCCGTCACTGGAACGCCATAAAGTAGAACTCTCCAATTTCGGATACAGTTCGGTGTATTGTTAATTGTGTTCTCAGTGTACAGGGTAGTCCCTAAGTAAGAGGCCAATATTCAGCTGGAGAATTGTGACGTTAAAATATTGCTATTTCACTAAACTAAACCTCAGTACAAAAGTTAATATTATTAATCGAGCTAGAGGGTGTCAAAGTTAAAAAAATATGTTTAAATTATTTCGATAATATTTAATACATTATAAATATTGTAATTAAACTCGGTATTTAGTATTAAGGGTTCCTTAACATGAGCTATTTATATCCGATTTTAATTTTTAGGTGTTGACTATAGGACGCCCCCTAAACTACTTTGAATTTCTTTAAAACGTTCCAACTTTTTTATGCTACTCGGCATGTACCATTTAAGTAAATCAATAAATTATCCCATGCTTTCTACAAAAAAAGGTGTTCTTTGTGAAAATGGCTCTAAGCAACCGTTTTCAAGCACGTTTAAAAGCCCTATAACTTTCGTAAAACACTTTTTCTTATATCTCGTTAAATAAAAGAAAAACTGGACTTTCCTGGACAATTGGACCACCCTGTATATTATAGCAAAGAATACTGACGGATTGTTGCTGTAAACGCAATTTGGACAATACCGTTAAATATACATTGTAGCAGTAATTACAAACATATTGTAGGCATGGGCATTGGTAATTATAAGCATAGTTTGCATATTTGAGATAAATACTGGTTTAACGGACCCAGGTTCACTTAGTTTTTACACTGTGAACAGAAGGCGCGATGAACAAGAAGTTACTATGTTTAATTGTAAATTTCTACTTCTTATGGGACCCGCTTGTGTTTGCTGATCAGTATTGCCAGACTATATGTATACCGTTTTCCAGCTTGATCAACCGCTCGCTCTACCGTTTTAACATTGGAATCTACCGCATTTTTATATAAAGGAGTGACACAAAACATAATAAATATTTGATTAATGACAATGCATTTTATATTTTTATTATGTTTCTAAAAATATGTAAACTAAACAATAACTTTAAGGGTTTTGCTTAGATTGAATTAAAATTTGAAGAATATATTCTTTAAATGTTTTACAGTAAGATAAGACAAAAAAAATATAAACCCTTACCTCCCCCTTAAATTTATATCTTATATATAAATGACAAGGAATTTTATAAGGCAAATCTTTAAACGCCATTTTCTTAAAAGTTATGAAAATGCACATACGGTGTTTTTTATTGGACGGCAGAATTAGCTCGAGAAAAGAAACCTTTGGCTCGTGTGAAAATGTGGATGTCCAGATCGGACAGATTCAACCTTGCAGTGCAAGGAAATTACACGCAGTAATGAATGTTTCCCCTTTTGTTTTTGTAGAATTCAAAACTATAGTATTAACTTTTCTGCAGACTAGTGTTTACCTAAAGTGATGATGTATAATATAAAAGAGTAGTGGTAAAGAAAGCATTAAATTGTAATAACGATTATAATAATACAATTTGCAATTGATGCAACTTTGTGACGTCTTTCGCAAAAAACAAGCTTGACTCCGCAATTGCAACTAAAATGGGTCACCCTGAGTATGTATTTACCATAATTATTCCTATTTTATTTAACCCTTAAACGACAACACGGGGTCGCCTGTGACCCCACCGAATAATATTTAAGGCATATTTTTTTAAAACTTGCCTTATAATACTGCTGCTACGCTTACCTTTGTAGCTTGGCGGTTACTATTACCACAATAAATTACGTATGCTGCAGAAATTTATTGCCTGAATCATAGGTATTTGGAGTCACGGGCGACTCGTATTATTGTTTGCGTAACAAAAAAAAGACATGTCTATCAAAAAGAATACTGAAGTAAAAAGAAACTAAAAGAGATTAAAAGACGACATGAAGAAAGTAATAAGGATATTGAAAGCTGAAGAACAAGACGGGAAAGAAGTGAAGGCAGTCGAAATAGTGTATGAGCCAACTAAAAAAAATCTTGATAAAGTACCTTTAGCATATCTACAAAAAAGTGATTTATGGAAGCGGTGATTACAGATGGCACTCTAAACTTTTTTAATATACACGGACCGGGAAAAAAATTATTCTGCATCTTCTTAAACCTAAAGAAATAAAAACTGAGTAAGAAGCTTGAAAACTTGATTTGAACAACAATATGCTGCATAAAATTGACTCGTACAAACAAAAACCACGTAGAAATAAGATAGACTTTTTAAAAGCACAAATATATACAAGACAGATCGATAAAAAAATTGGAAGGCTTTATGCTTTATATTATATGCACACAAGTAATGCTGTAATAATAGAAATTATTGAAAATTATTAGTAATAATGAATTTGAATGACTAAGAAATTGAAAGGAAAGCAGATCTTCTTTCCTTCGTATCACACTGCTGGAATAAGTCCCTTGAGTTTCTAAGTGAGTCCCAGATCGTTGCTCTTGATATATCCAAAGCTTTTGACCAGGTCTGACATGCCGCACTTCTTAACAAACTTCCCTCCTATGGTCTTTCAACTAAACTCTGTACTTGGCTCTCTAGTTATCTATCTGATCGACGTATATCAGTTATTGTGGACGGCCATTCTTCAAACTTTCACCAAGTTAATGTTGGAGTGCCTCAGGGCTCAGTTCTGGCACCAACATTGTTTCTTCTTTACATCAACGACCTTCTCTCGTCCACAACTAATTCCATTCATAGTTTCGCCGACGATCACTCTAGTTTTCAGGTTCCTTAACCCATCACTAAACCTGATTTGGAAAACAAACGCAGAGCGAAGCAGATATCTCTTTCGCAGGATCTTAATTTAATATTGGATTGGGGCGCCAAAAATGTCGTCCACTTTATTGCATCCAAAACACAATCATGTTCCTTGTCGCGAAAAGAGTTACCAAATACTCATCCCCTACTTATGAGCGGCCAAGATTTACAGAGCAAACACACCTTCAATCTTGTGGGCGTCACATTTGAAAGTAACCTTAACTGGCATAAACACATTGTATCTATAGCCACGGCAACATTAAAAAGGCTTGGATTTCTCTTTCGAGCCAAAAAGTATTTTTCCCCTTCTAAGTTGTACATTTTGTATGTGTCCCAAATCCGACCTGCCTTGGAGTATTGTCCTCATATCTGGGGCATGGCCATTACCCTAAGCATTCTGGATTCTATTCAAAGAAGAGCTATTCGTCTCATTAATGATCCTTCACTTACAGAAAGGTTTCCCTCTCTTGCCCATCGTCGGGCTGTGGGGATCTATCGCTTTTTTATAGATACTTCCATGGCTTCTGCTCTGAAGAATTGTCCAGTATAATTCCTACACTCACGGTTCCCAACAGAGAAACTCGTGGTTCCGCGCGTATGCATCCCTATATGGTCCAACTGGACAGGCCCCGAACTTCCCACTTTTTCGTGGAACCTGCTGCCCGCGGAGGTCTTTCTTTTTCCCCAAAATCTTTCGGGTCAACAAACTCCCTCTTACCTCGCTTAAGACAACCACGGTACGTTAGTATTTAGGCTTTTAGTCTTCGTGGTTTGTCCAAAAATTAAAAAAAATACTGTTTTAGTATTATTTTAACAAAAAGTAAGTACATACAATTTTTTTAAATTAAATGATAAATGAATAGTTAGTTATGAAGAAGATAATACTTGTACTATGATTTTTTGTTAAAATATAATGGCTGTGCTTTAAAAATTAAAATTATTAAGTTTAGACAAATAAAACATGTATAAAATGGTATCTTGGGAAATTTTTATACGGTCAAGGAAAAAAATAGTATGAAACACATGCATAAAGTGCCTTTTTTTTACTCATGGGATTGCCGCACTCGCCTAACGGCTCGTGCTGTCACATTCCCATTCGTAAAAAAAGTAGGTATCACTTTATAAACCTGTTAGATAACTTACTATTTCCTATGTAAAATCATTGGTTTAATTAAAAAACAACCAACCAAAAGAAAGTAGATAGGTTTTTTGCTGTTTGAAATCTAAAATACCGATAATTTCTCATCGGGTCATATGCAACCCATGTTGTCGTTTATGTATAAAAAATTTTGTGTTGTCGTTTAAAGGCTATTTCGTTAGTTTATATTTTTTTATGTAGTATTTTGTATTTGGTATTAGGTTTGTAAGCAACTATGACCACTTAAAGACATAATACGTCTTTTTTACCACAAAAACGTGAAATTTCTATCAAATGTCACCAGGACCAAATAAATTACGGCTCTGACAACCTAAACACAAGCTTAGATTCGCCGACAAAAACTAAATTAATTTGCAAAGCAAATTCCGTAAATCCCCGACAACGTATGATCCCACGCTTCTAGTCAGTTTAATCCCAGAAAGAAATATTTGGACATGCATCTCCCCTGATAATGTGAAACATAGAAATATATGGTAAATTTGACCAAAAAATATTTTTCAAAAAATATAAATGTCGCTTTCTGTTGTAAATTAAATTAAACTATCTTAAAAAGAAAATTTTAAATAGTCTTGTTTTTGTTGTGTTTTCTTAAGAAAATACGAGTATAACTCTACTACAATACTTTAGTATTTACTAAATATCACTAAATTACCTATGCCAGCTACTTATTTACCAGAAATAATGAAGTAATTATGTAAATTAGTTTAGGTATAGTATATTCTACAATAAATGTTGCAAATAATATACATCTATTTTATTTTAATAAATGAAAATTGGATTTAAATAAGGAAAAGTAATAGAAATATTAATTTTATTGTCAATTTTATTAATAACAATATTACTACTACAATTATTTTAATATTATATATATTTTTTTATCTTTGGACAAACCATATGCGAAGACTTAAAGCCTAAATACTAACGTACCGTGGGTGTCTTAAGCGAGATAAGAGGAAGTTTGTTGACACGGGACTTAAATTCTTGAAGATTTGTGGGGAAGGAAAGACCTCCGCTGGCAGCAGGTTCCACAATCTAGAAACTATAGGGATAAAAGAACGAACAAAGTGAGAAGTTCGGGAGCCTGTCCAGTTGGACCGTATAGGGATGCATATGCGCGGAACCACGAGTTTCTCTGTTGGGAACCGTGAGTGGAGGAACTATACTGGATAATTCTTCAGAGCAGAAGCCATGGAAGTCATGGATCATTAATGAGACGAATAGCTCTTCTTTGAATAGAATCAAGAATGATTAGGGTTGTGGGGGACGCCATGCCCCAGATATGGGAACAATATTCCAAGGGAGGTCGGATTTGGGACACATATAAAGTGTATAAATTAAAAGCGGAAAAATACTTTTGGCTCGAAAGAGAAATCCAAGCTTTTTTGAAGCTGTCGTGGCTATAGATACAATGTGCTTATGCCAGTTAAGGTTACTTTCAAATGTGACGCCCAGAAGATTGAAGGTGTCTTTGCTCTGTAAAACTTGGC
>JACEGR010010107.1:0-21140 GCA_014170235.1 Listronotus bonariensis
GTAGTTAGTTTTATTTAAAGTTTAATGGTATACAGGGTTAGTTTAAAAGATTGAAAACTGCTTAAAAGTAAAGTTTCCTTATTTTAAAACTGACATAACAAAATGTTGAAAAAAAAGTTACTAATATAAAAACTCTAAAGTTTTTTTTTATTTTAAAGATGTGTAGATCGTGGCCTCTAGTTAAAGATGGGTCCACATTTAATTCATTCTGAAAGCGATGCCGCCAAGTACACACAAATCATAAAGTAAAGAAACCCTTTTGTGAACAATGATTTATTGCAGTAAAAATATTTAACTTGGAGAGTTTCCAGTACCACGCCACGTGCCACCGGTTTTATAGTAGGACAGAGGCGAAATAAGAGAATGTTTTTTAAGTAGGTGATACGTGTTTTGGCAATGTTTTTTATTATTTATCTAAAAATATGTAATCAGGCTCTGTCCGAGGCTATGTGCATTCAAAAAGGTTTGTTTACTTTATCATTTCTTGTGTACTTTGCTGTATTGCTTTCAGAATGAATTAAATGTGGGCCTCTCTATAACACATAAAAATAAACATAAGATACAAATTTTTTTATGTTAAAAAAACGAATTTTATTACAACAATATTTATCGGTTTAGTCCATTTAGTATGCAACAAACTTCTGCCATCTCTCAGAAAAAATATTTTGCATAAAAGTTGGGGCATGGTTAAACTGTATAAGCAGTAGTTTATATAAGAGTTAAAGAATATATCGCGTAAGTAAAAAAAAGTGTAAACGGCTTAAGAGTAAAGTAACGTTGTTTCTAAAATTACAACCAAATCTTGAGAAAAATAGTATATTATATACCCAGGAGCTATTATTTACCGAGCATTTTTATATCCTGAGGCGGATAGTGCCGTGGGATATAATGTGCGAGGAAAATAATAGCTTTCTAACCCGAGGTATATATGTATTTTTTCACTGCTAACATTAATTTCCTACTTCTAGTTTAAGTTAAAAGTTATAGAGTTGTTCTCATGATTTACCTATGTAAGTGTTTTTTATTTTCATTATTTACCCAGGGTAAGAAATATTAATACTCGTTTGGGGAATGGAGTAAATAATAGCAATTTCTCAGGTTAGCAGTAAAATATTAAAAGTAACTTTCCCAAGTCATACCTATTTATTTAGATTTTTTATTTATTTTTTTTATTTTGAATTAACCCTTATATATACAATTTTCATTAATCTGTTTCAAGACAATATTTCTTTAAAGCTTTTCCAACAAACTTACTTTTAGACAAATATAACCAAATTGACTTGACTTGATTGCTGTGTACTATTTGTTAGTGAAGACCCTGTATATGTCCAATTAAACAAAAAGTTGTTTGCCCAATAACTATTGACCCCACTTTTTAAGAATTTTTAAAATCCCAAGGGTCAATCTATTTAATAAATTTATTTTTATGATACTTTTAGCCAAAAAAATCACTTTCATTTTAAGTGTAATTTTTTTCGATTTTTACTAATTTATGCCTTAAAGGAAAGTTGTAAATAATGAAGTAAAAATGATATTTATTCCCACGCCACAACAATCTTAGTGATTCATGCGAATCGTCCCAGTTCCGCTATCCCAAACAGGAAATGGGGCAATATTTTGAAATATGACGAAAAAGTTCCTGTCCATTTCTGCCATCCCGCAATGCCAAACCCTTTATGATCGCCCTAAATCATTAATTTTATTACTTTACGCACCATGGATACTTTTATGGGAGTTTTCCATTAGCTTTTCGTCTAAATGTTTAACCAAAAGCCAGTAAGTATCTATAGTAGTTCTGAAATATTTTTAGAGTACATAACATGGATGGAATGACATAAAAACTGAAAAGTAAGTGTGTTACGCAAAAGCAGTAAAAACTATTTTAATAACATAAAGTTGGGTACAGACCAGAGTTGGGTAGTATTCAAATACTCAGTATTTTGAATACTATTCAGAATACATTTGTACGGATTTGGAATACTATTCGAATAGATTTATATGTATTCGGGATTCAACGGAATACTTTTTTGGTCAGTATTCGGTATTTTTTATTCTGAATATCGTTTTTGAATATTCGAATACTGGTATTTGAATACCGGTATTCCAATACCGGTATTCGAATACTGATATTCTGGTATTCAAATCCTGAATTTAAATACTGTTTGCTTATTTTATGAATATTACGTTACTTTTTATGCCTCTTAAGCGGGTTAAAACATGTTCGCGGTGGTTTTGCCGACGAAGGGGTAAAATTTGATATAAGTCATATATATCACCATTTGCAAACTAACAGTTTGAGAAGTTAATTTTACAAATAAAAAAAAATTAATTCAATAGGTTTTTAAATCTTGTGGTTTCTATGGTCCTAATGGTAAGTAATTTTGAACAGATTTACATTTATTTTTGCAATCAAAAATATATCTAAATTAATTATTTTATGTATGTATGTACATGTATCCCCATTCCAAAAGTGAAGTCAATAGTTTAAAAAATAGAAAAGTTATTTTTGGAAAATCTAGGAGACGTCTTGTATGCTTAAAATGATTAGTTTTTAAGCAAGAACAAGGTACGCCACTGCATTTTGTTATGGAAAAACGTAGAAAAATTAGAATGAGTTGCTTTTTCAAGAGAAAGGAGTTTTTTTGCTCTTCAGTATTCATGAATACCCAATCGTGGTATTCATGAATACCGAGTATTCGAATACTTTTTTGTAGGTATTCGAAAATATTCGGTATTCGATTACTTTTTTTTACGGTATTCGTATTCGTATTCGTATTCGAATATCAAATTTCAGTATTCGACCCAACTCTGGTACAGACTAGACACCTTTTTATTTTTTAATCTTTTAGAACCTTTTAACCTTATTTTGACATTCCATCATCAAGCAGGCATTTTTTTAATAAACCCAAATAACAAAAAATTACACATCGTCACCCTAATTGTAAAACTACGTAACTCCATTTTTAATAAAACATGCATTGTCATCTCTAGCCTTATAAAAAGGCGAAAGATGGCATCAAAATCACATTTTTAACACGCTTTTATTAGCTTGGGTTGTAACTATCTATCTATCTATCTATCTATCTATCTATCTATCTATGTAACGGAATCTTTGAGCCCAATTTTTACCAACTTCCAGCGATTCAATTTTTTTTAAACTTTGCACACGTATCAAGGACCGATGACAATGCAATAATTTAAAAACAGTATCCCCTGATTAGGACCGCCAGGATAAATAAATTCCTTTACAGATCCGCTGTGTCTCTTGACAAAATGGCGAAGGAATTTTTTAGTGAATAAACTGGAGCATTTATTTTTAAAAACTAATTGATATATCGAACTAAAAATGAAAAATAAATAATAGTTTAAAAAACTAAAAAACACGCTTTTATATGCAACCGAACTAAAAATTAGAAAATAATTTTTCATTACAAAGAGTTTGTCACTTCAGAATAAAAGCGTGGGGTGCTTAATATATTAAATAATGTTATAATTATTCTATTTGCAAATATCTATGAGGGAAAAATTATGAAAAAATAGTAAAATGCACCCCACGCTTTTTACTCTGAAGTGACAAACTTTTGTAATGAAAAATTATTTTCTAATTTTTAGTTCGGTTGCATATAAAAGCGATTTTTTTTAGTTTTTTTAAACTATTATTTATTTAATATATATTTTTATCTTTGTCAAACCACGAAGGCTAAAAGCCTAAATACTAACGTACCGTGGGTGTCTTAAGCGAGGTAAGAGGGAGTTTGTTGACACGGGACTTAAATATTTGAAGATTTGGGGGAAAGGAAAGACCTCCACGGGCAGTAGGTTCCACATTCTAGAAACTCTAGGGATAAAAGAACGAACAAAGTGGCAAGTTCGAGTCCTGTCCAATTGGACCGTATAGGGATGCATACGCGCGGCACCACGAGTTTCTCTGTTGGGAACCGCGAGTGGAGGAACTATACTGGACAATTCCTCAGAGCAGAAGCCATGGAAGTACCTAAGATAATTATTAATTGTAAAACCACCTAATTCTAGTTTTTATAAAAAAATGTGATTTTAATGTCATCTTTAGCCCTAGTTTATAAGGCTAAAAATGACAAAGCATGTTTAATTAAAAATGGAGTTAGGTGGTTTTAGAATTAAGGTGACGGCATGCACTTAAAATTGTATGTAACAGTTAAAGACTTCATTGAATTTTTGTGTTATGTCACTTTTACTTGTTTTAAGTAATTTAGATTTTAACATGTTTGGACGCAAATTTTTGGTTTATTTTTCCACGGATCACAAGCAGACAAAATATTAATATTTTTATTCATAAAAAGAAACATTATCACTAGTATTACTATTAAAAAGAGTTTTTAAAGAGCTTTAAGAAAATACCATATTAAGTACCTCTAACTTTATTAGTTTCAGAAATATGGCCATTCCAATGAGGTATTTGGGTAATATTTAAAGTACGGCCATTTTGTTGTAGGTGAAGATATTACCTTTATATTCTAGGGTTATAAAGTACTCGTCAGGAGCTTTAAAATGATATATCACTCGACCCTCTTTTCCATTTAAGAATTTTTGGTGTGGGGGCACTGGTGGCTAGGGGGATAAAAACGTGCCGTTCATTTTTTGTAAAGAAACGTTCTTTCAGAATAAGTTTATTTATTTTTATTTATTATTTAGCAAAAATTTGTATCAAGAATACGTATCTTGATAAAAATTTTTGCTTTCAAAAAAAAAACATGATTTACGAAGAGACAATGTTAATTCTGTAAACTTGAAAAACATGGTTTTGCTTCAAAAGTAAACTAGTACATTTTGACAATTTGCTTTTTGTATTTATAATCTTATAGTGACAAAACAACAAATCTCATTAAGAGGAATAGTCACCCCAGTAAAACGTTTTTCCTAAGTAGCTTGGCTATTTTAAAAGATTTTTAAATTCGGTCTTCACTGAGCGTTTTGGAATATTATTGTGTAGGCCGCTCTGGAAGCACTTTTTTCATTTTTTGATTTTTGTTTTTCATTTTTCCAAAAGGAAAAAATAGAAAAAGTGACTCCAGAGCGGCCTAGACATAATAATTTTATTAAGAATGGCGAAAGAATGAAATTTCCATTTTCACTAGGAAACTTTTATAATCAGAAAAATAAAAATGCAAAAATTTGGAAATAAATCAGTAGGCTCATCTTAAATTTGTACATGTGTCAACAATGTTTCAACCCCCACTACGCATAACTTCGCGAGACGGCAAGTGCAGCCTGCACAGCGTCGCGCTCGGCCTGCTTATTGACCACTGCTAGTATGTTTCTAGCTGCGGAAAGGGATAGAGTTTGGATAATTTTTTGCAAATTAGGATTTTTCCGACTGTGAACTTATGTTTGTGATTTATTAATTTTTTAATTACACATGTTTTCGTAAGACACTTTTATTAGGCCAATTCGTGGTTAAAATATTTATAATTGGATCCCGAATTTAATTAAGGTTTTCTCCAACTACTCGGGCACATACCCCTCCAAGCATTAAATCACTGAAAAAACCTTTTCATAAATTAAATATAATATGTATTAGTAAAAATAATTACTATTCTGATTTTGTGGTTACTGGTTATAATATTATTCTGGTTTGAGTCAGTAGTTTTTCACTTTACTTTTTGGCTTTTGGAACTGTGTAAAACAAAAGAACGTACCAGGGAGCCTGAAAAACATAATATCGAAGAATATAATTAGATGTAGAGCTGCTATAACAAAAGCAGTACAATATAGGAAATCTCAACTAATAAGTAATGAAGAAAAAATAAAAAATTTAAAACGGGATATTATTAATAGCGTGAGTCATATATTTGGGGAACATAAAGACTGTTACCAAATTGGATATTTTTGTAAGAAAACGGAACCAGATAAGGATAATTATATAGAAGACTTTAATTCATTTGGCATAGAAGAAAAAATGATGGACGCGGTTAGGTATCTAGCTCGTCACGCAAGCAGTCTCCTAGAAAATGTTACTACAAATACAGTAGAACAATTTAATTCTATAATATGTCAAAAAGTGGGTGGAAAGAGAGTAAATTTTACTATGAGAGGAAGTTACCAAGGGCGATGTTTTTCTGCAGTAGTGGCAAGAAATACAAAAAAGCCACTTTATAGTATTCACAAATATTTAAGCGATGGTAATAGCCCAAGTAGTACTATAAAAAAACTGGAAAAAATCCTCAAAGAAAAAAAGTAAAATCTTGCAAAAAAAATTAGTATTTTCATCTGGAGGTCCTGATTCTAGCTATGGAGAATACTGCGAAAAGCCCGATTTGGATGCAGACACATATAAATCCTTAGAGAAAGCATTTATGGAAAAGATTAATCAATCAAAAACGTTTTTTAAAGAGTTAGAAGAAAGAACTCGCCTTCAATCTGACTGCGCTGAATGGAAAAATTACAGAATTTTTTTTTAACCGCTTCGCTATTTGGTAAAGTTTGTAAAATGTGATCCACCACAGTAGGCATTGGGTTACCCTGGCAAAAGAAGAAGAATCACAGAATAGTGGCGCTAGCTACCGTTGGCGTTAGCAACATCTGGCGCTAGTTACCTTTGGCTTTAGCAACATGTGGCGATTAGGGCTCCGGGCCCCACGGAAAATTGTGGTTTACTCGGAATCTTGGGCGACGCCTATTTTTAGGAATTACTGCGCATGCGTGTCATATTTAGGAATCTTGTGTGACGCATTATTTAGGGGCGTGGTAAATCTGTCATCTGTCAAATGTCATCTGTCACCTGTCATATGTCAAAATCTCTGACGTCATATTTAGGAATCTTGCGCAACTCCATATTTAGGGCGTGGTCAAACAGTCATCTGTCACCTGTCAAATATCACGTGACTTAGAAAATGGCGCCTGTCAGCTGTCACCTGTCATATTTCGCGAACCACGTGGTTACGTATATGAGATAAGGCATTACGCATGCGCGAAAAATAATGTCAATATAACCTAGAAATAAGACGTTGATTGAAATGACATAACCTAAATTTATACGGATAAGCCTTCGGCCCCATGCCTAGGGCTCCGGGCCCCACGTCTAAGCCCAGGGGGCCCACGATCGTAGTGAACTTAGCTTCATACGTCATATACTTAAATTAGTCAACATAACCTTAAACTTATCTTAGCGTCGTAGGCATGACATAACCTAGAAATAAGGTATATTATTGATTGACATTAGTTGCAGACACGTGGTTTATTAAATATATCGACAAGATGGTGAAGGTGAAAAATTATTAGGGCCTTAACAGTTTTTAACGTATATTTCGGTTTCTAGTAGACCGATTTTAGTTGTTCTTTTTGCTAATAATTTAATTTTTATAAATCTACAAATATTAATACTAAAATTTTTAATAATTATGTTATTTGAGTGTAAATAGGGCCTTAACAGTTTTTAACGTATATTTTGGTTTCTAGTAGACCGATTTTAGTTGTTCTTTTTGCTAATAATTTAATTTTTATAAATCTACAAATATTAATACTAAAATTTTTAATAATTATGTTATTTGAGTGTAAATAGGGCCTTAACAGTTTTTAACGTATATCTTGGCTTCTAGTGGTTTTGATTTTAGTCATTCTTTTTTTAAACAATTTATTTTTAATAAATATATTAACCTAATTTTTAAATAAATATGTTATTTGAGAGCAAATAGGGCCTTAACAGTTTTTGACGTATATCTTGGCTTCTAGTGGTTTGATTTTAGTCATTCTTTTTTTAAACAATTATTTTTAATAAATATATAGTAACACTAATTTTTAAATAAATATGTTATTTGAGAGTAAATAGGGCCTAAATAGATAACCTCAAAGTTCTTACACAGCCGTTGTTATGATTGACAGACAAGTTATTAAAAAATCAACAAATTCGAGGAAACATATTTCAATATAATTTGTAAGAGTATCAGCCCTAATTTTTAAATAATTAGCCGAGCGCTAAAGAAGAGTATACGAATGTCAGAATTAAAAAATAAATATTTTGGTTTCAGTACATACGATATTTACGATTTTTGTTTAAAAGCGAGATTAGGACCTAAGAAACATATTTAAATATAATTTGTAAGGGTATCAACCCTTATTTCGAAAATATTAGCCAAGCGCTAAATTTACGTGAGTCAAATTTAAAAATTAAATATTTCGGTAAAGGGTAAGAACGCGAGGCGGGTTCATCTGTCATTCGAAAAATCTGACGTCATATTTAGGAATCTTGCGCAACGCATTATTTAGGGCGTGGTCGCCTGTCATCTGTCAAATATCACGTGACTTAGAAAATGACTGTTCGAAAAGAAGAAGAATCACAACATAACCCTACTTTTAAAGAAGAGGGGCGCTAGCAACATTTGGCGTTAGTTGCCTTTGGCATTAGCAACTTCTGGCGTTTAGGGCTCCTTGAGCCTGACGCTTAGGGTTCCCGGACCAACGCTTAGGGCTCCGGGCCCACACGCCCCCGCCTAAGCCCTGGGGCCCCACACAAAGACGGCACAATTACTGCTTTTTAAATAAGAACACTGTTGATTTGCCGTCTTTTAAATTATATCGCTGTTATTTTATTAATAAACGATGTATTACAGTATAATTATTTAAAAGACGGCAAATATCAGTGTTCTTATTTAAAAAGCAATAATTGTGCCGTCTTTTAAATTATATTGCTGTTATTTTACTAATAAACAGTTTATTACAGTATAATTATTTAAAAGACTGCAAATAACGGTGTTCTTATTTAAAAGCAGTAATTGTGCCGTCTTTAAATAATTATACTGTAATACACTGTTTACTAATAAAATAACAGCGATATAATTTAAAAGACGGCAAATAACAGTGATTTTATTTAAAAAGCAGAAATTTTGCCGTCTTTTAAATAATTATACTGTAATACATTGTTTATTAATAAAATAACAGCGATATAATTTAAAAGACGGCAAATAACAGTGTTCTTATTTAAAAAGCAGTAATTTTGCGTTTTTTAAATAAAATTTATGTTATTTACTGATCAGCTCTTTTCAACGGCTTAAAATCCTTAAAAGGTTCTTTTATCTATTTACACTAAAAAACATAATTATTAAAAATTTTAGTATTGATATTTGTAGATTTATAAAAAATTAAATTATTAGCAAAAAGAACAACTAAAATCGGTCTACTAGAAACCAAAATATACGTTAAAAACTGTTAAGGCCCTATTTACACTCAAGTAACATAATTATTAAAAATTTTAGTATTAATATTTGTAGATTTATAAAAATTAAATTATTAGCAAAAAGAACAACTAAAATCGGTCTACTAGAAACCGAAATATACGTTAAAAACTGTTAAGGCCCTAATAATTTTTCACCTTCACCACCTTGTCGATATATTTAATAAACCACGTGTCTGCAACTAATGTCAATCAATAATATACCCTATTTCTAGGTTATGTCATGCCTACGACGCTAAGATAAGTTTAAGGTTATGTTGACTAATTTAAGTATATGACGTATGAAGCTAAGTTCACTACGATCGTGGGCCCCCGGGCTTAGACGTGGGGCCCGGAGCCCTAGGCATGGGGCCGAAGGCTTATCCGTATAAATTTAGGTTATGTCATTTCAATCAACGTCTTATTTCTAGGTTATATTGACATTATTTTTCGCGCATGCGTAATGCCTTATCTCATATACGTAACCACGTGGTTCGCGAAATATGACAGGTGACAGCTGACAGGCGCCATTTTCTAAGTCACGTGATATTTGACAGGTGACAGATGACATCTTGACCACGCCCTAAATATGGAGTTGCGCAAGATTCCTAAATATGACGTCAGAGATTTTGACATATGACAGGTGACAGATGACATTTGACAGATGACAGATTGACCACGCCTAAATAATGCGTCACACAAGATTCCTAAATATGACACGCATGCGCAGAACCCTAAAATAGGCGTCGCCCAAGATTCCGAGTAAAACACAATTTTCCGTGGGGCCCGGAGCCCTAATCGCCACATGTTGCTAAAGCCAAAAGGTAACTAGCGCCAGATGTTGCTAACGCCAACGGTAGCTCAGGCGCCACTATTCTGTGATTCTTCTTCTTTTGCCAGGGTAACCCAATGCCTACTCACCACTAGCTGTGGCTCGATTGTATCAGGGATACTTTATAAAGAATTTTTCTCCAAGGCAACCGCTTGGGGAAAAAACAATGAAGACCGAGCAAAAGGACTTTTAGAAAGTCAATTAGGAATTACCATAAAAAATTGTGGTCTAATGGTTAATGAAAATTGGCCATACCTTGGTGCTACTCCAGACGGTATTGATGAGAAAAATGAATTTATCGTAGAAATAAAATGCCCATTCACTGCAAGGAACTTTAATATTGAAGAAGCCTTATCAAAAAAACTTATTACCTACTTATATAAGGAAGATGATAAGTACTATCTTAAAAAAATCATGATTACTTTTACCAGATTCAAGGACAGCTAAATATTGCATCAAAAGAAAAATGTTTATTTTCGGTGTGGACATTGAAAGAAATTATTACTATTGAAATAAAAGTGGATAAAGAATTCTTTCAAACAGTTATGTTGCCGAAACTAAAAAATTTTCTTTACCTGAAATAATTGATCCGAGACACACACGAGGTTTAAAAATTAAAGATCCGTCTTATATAATAGAGGGCTCAAAACAAAAATAAACAAGATTTGTGAAATTAATAATGTGTTTCATTTAAATGACCTTTTTTGCAGGATTTTAGTAGAATACTTCTTCAAACAATGTTTTTAAAAACTTTAACCAAAATCAAGATTATGATCGAAAAATTACTCATGTTTCTGTATGTTTTATAGAAGAACTGATCCCCACGAGGCTTAAATTTTTAAGTTAAACTTATTGGTGTAAACCGCAATTCGGTTTCTTGCGTCGTTTATCTCGCTACAGCGTCTCTTAAGTTCTTGCTTTTTCTTTAATTCTTTATAACTTTTTTATTTTTCAAGATTTTTTAATTCTGTAAAAACATTTCTTTGGGAAAACATTTTTATTATTAATTTAATAACACAAATAAGGGTAAAAAATAATCCCATTTTATAGGTATTTTAAATTATTTTGTTAATATTTTGCCCTAGAAACTTTTTAATCCGGTTTTATTAATACGTTAGTATTTAATGTAACAAACAACCATTATTTTTTATATTCAAGTAAATTAAAGATAACCATAGAAAACAAATCCCAGCTTTTTGCTAAAAGGCTTAAATTTCGGTTGTGTTTGTATTCCATGGTCATCTTTTACTTACCTGTATACAAAAAAGATAATTGTTGTTTTTATATAAAATATTACCGCATTAGAAAAACCTGATCAAAAAGTTTCTAGGAAAAATATTAACAAAATAATTTAAAATACTTTAAAATAGGAATATTTCTTCCGTATTTGCGTTATTAAATTATTAATAAAAATAGTTTCCCTTCATTGCAGTCAATAAAAAACAAAAGTTATACCAAGATGGTTTAAAGTAAAACATAATTACTTTTTTCATGGCCTACTCTCTAACCAATATTAGTAATAAGAATAAAGAAAAAAAAGAAAGAAGAATAAATAAGAAAATATGCAATATCTCAGAAACGGCTGAGAAGAAATATCAAGTGTGATACATTTTTGAAAAGGTAATTTTTTAGCCATTTTAATAGTAAAAAAATATACAGGTTGTTTCATTTAAAATTTCCAAAAATAAAAAATAAGTAAAAAATGTGCCACACTAAAAAAAACTAAAATCATATCCGCATTCTGCATAAAAGTTGCTGAAAAAATGTTTTTACAGAATTAAAAAATCTTTAAAAATGAAAAAGTTATAGAGGATTAAAGAAAACGCAAGAATTTTAAAAACACGCTGTAGGGAGTAAACGACGAAAGACAGCAAATTGCGGTTTTCATTAGTAAATTTGACTAGAAATTTAAGCCTCGCAAATGGGGTTCCTATTAAAAGCGTCGAATTTGGCCCACCCTGTACATACATATATGTACATATGATATAAAATGTAGATATTGTAAATTTATTTTCTCAACAAACAGAACTTTTTATAAAGAGTGAATTTTTGTCGTTGAATGAGTGATAAATATTTTTTTCCACAATGTATATAGAAAGTTTTTAAATAAAAAAAAGTGTATTACCTACAACAACAGAAACAAAATTGAAATTAGCGTTTTTAGCGGCATTCATTTTCGATATTATACTCATTAGCCCTACCGAATGCTTTATGCTACTAAAAATATAACATTCGATTTTAGGTACCCGTCGTTCGACATAAAAATTAAAATCTTGTAATCCGGCCGCATCGAAATCAGTCACCTGATCTATATTAAACTCCGCCTCCGAGCGTGTGTTTGATTACCTCCGACCCACCCGCGACCTCAGCATTGCCCGAGCAGTGTAGCGTCAATAGACTCTTAAATTTCTACCTTTATTTGTTGCTTTAAATTTTATTTTGTTTTTAGTATTGCTTCTTTTTGCTTTCTTTTATTTTCTTTTAATCTAAATCTTTACTTAGCCCTTAGTATAGCGATCCTATAGGTTTATATCTCGTTCTTACTGTTTATTAAAAACTGGTTTACGTCCTAGTTGTGGTTATCCAAAGAAAAAAACAAATGCAGGTAATGGCGTTTACCAGAGCGGCATTACCCCAAGTGACCGTTATAATTTTAGAATAAAATTGTACGTTAAATATTTATCAAAAATCTCTAAACTATGGTTAAGCAAAATAGGTGATTACTAGAAATATTAATAGTCATAACAAAAAAGTTATAAAATTTTGTATTTGCCAATAAAAAGATTTACCCAAAAATTATATCAACGCGACTGCAAATAAACTCGGGCAATTTTCTCCCTCCTGCTGCGAATGAATTGGGGAACTTGCCAGTGCTTCCACGACTATACGCAATATGATTTTCAAGTTATAGGTTATAGGCGGCATTTCCCGAAAGCGGTATTACCCCGGCTTACCCTAGGTTATGGTATATTACATTACAAGTGTGGAAACTGACTAATTTTTCACAAGTTAAAATACAAACCCACGAGTGTAAGAAAGTCATTTTCTTACAAGTAATGTAAACTAAATTTTATGTTCGTTTGTCTTTACAGAAAAAAAGGAAAACAATTGAAAACTTTGCAACACTAGGGTGATACACCCTTTTCTTACGGCGGTATATTATACTGTTTGCCAATATTTTTATATCAAAAATCACCTACCTTGTAACTTTCATCATTTTAGAATTTAAAAAGGTAGACAATATTGCATGTTTTTTCAATATTATTCCCATTATTAACAGCCTAATAACTCCAAATTTATATTAAATAACAATATGACATATGACAGCGATGACAGCTGTTTTTGGTCTGGCTAGTGTAAGGCATGTATACTTTGTATACAATCTGTTAGAATGACATCATAACACACCAGATCAGCTAATGGTAGGGGAGCCCAAGAGGGGATTTCTGCAGTTACTAAAGCGCGTCAGAAAAATATACCGGAGAATACCTTGTACCCGATTAAATACTCCCACCAAATATGAACCCCGTATACAGGGGCCATCGTAAAAAACAAAAATATACCCTACATAAATTGTGGTGCGCGTCAGATTAAGATAGGGTATGTTAATTACATGCTAATCCACTAATCTGACAATTTGAGAGTGACGTAATGAAACCGGAGGGCTAAAAAGTTGTAAAAAACGTCATTTCGACATGCTCGAGCGTGTTTTTTTTTTATTTTGAAGAATATAATTCAAGGATGACGAAAAATATATAATTCAATACGATTTAAACGATTTCCACAAGCCGAAATAATAAAAATATTTTTTTGACATATTTAAGAGTCTATAGCCGCTTAACGCCCTGATGTAAAGGTATACATTATATAACATTTTTTTCTTCTTATCATCTAAGCCTTGCAAACCAATAGGTTTCTATGACGCTCGAGTAACTGCAAATGTAGCATCTTGGACTCCCCTACTATAAATAACATTACGCATAGGCAATGCCAGAAAAAGAGACATTCTACGTGAATACCGGTATGTGAACATTTCGGACTGGATGACTCATCGTACATCCTTTATTGTTGCTTCTCTGGCCAATATACCTTAACCTATTGCTTATACAGTATATTACACTAGTGTTGTATAGTAGTCTGCAACACTAGTGTTATATAAGGCATTTTCTATACATGAAAACAGTGGGCTATTTTCACATGTGGTCGTAGGAAAAGTACTTTGACAATGGAATTTACTGAACCAAGTTCAATAAACCAAATGGGTTTATCTTAAACAACTATTGTGTTTGCATATCTCCATAATGGAGGAAGAAATGGGTTTTCAATTTACGCAATCTGTATGAATTGGAAATAATTTGTTTTAAGATTAAAAATGATTTATTATTTTAAGCGATAAGCTAAATTTATATTACCTAAAACTTAGAATAACGTTATTTTAAATAATATTTTTTTTAGAATTTTTATTACTTTTACCTTTTAATTCCGTTAAATTTCATCTAGGAAAACAAATAATAGTTTCGGTATATTTTTTAAATGGCTGTTCTTGACACCATCCGCAAATCAGATTAAGAAGCAAAATGTTGCGGCCATTTGTCAATTAGTTATAAAAAATGGGTATCTAAATCCAAAAGGTCGAAAAACGTTTAGAAAAACCACAAGATTTTTGGTTTTTGTTTCAGCTCAAAACAACTATATTTAAAAGGCCAATAAATTTAAAAAAAAACAGGGTTTCGCAAGTCTGTTTATTCATGAAATCACCTGTACAAGATACAAAAATAAACTGAATTTTTAAAAATGTTTATTTGGATAAACTCTTTAATTGAGAGTACTAGTTAATTTACAAGGTGTCTCAAAATGATTTTTTGTCAAGTAGTTTTTTTTTGAATGTACATTTTATCAAATTTTAACCCTCAGATGAAAAACATCAAAAATTTATAACGCACTATACGTCAATTATTTCTGGTTTTTGAGATATCAGCAGTGTGCTGATATAATATTAACGATTAAAAGTGATACAAGAAAGTAATATTGTGGGTTCCAATTATTTTTAGGTATCGAACACTGTCAGAGTGACAAATGATACAACATAATTAGTTATCTTCCATTGTAAAACTGTAATTAGGTATGTCAGCAATTGGGTTTATTTTAGATACACATTTAATAACTTAACCTAAAAACTAGCCATAATTAACGTATTCCTGTTTTTTTTTACTTAGATTAAGTAAATATGTGTCTAAAATTAACCAAATTGCTTATATACCTATAAGTAGTTTTTACAGTGAAAGGTAATTAATTACATTATATTGTAATATTTGTCACTCTGACAGTAACAAAATTATTTAAAAATAATTAGTACCGGAAATATTATTTTATTCCTCCACTTTTAATCGTTAATGAGTATATCAGCACACTGCTGATATTTTAAAGACCAGAAATAATTTACGTGCTTATATGCTATACATTTTTGATGTAGAATTTAATACAGAGTTCATATTTGGTAAAATATACAGTGTTTCATTAAAAACCTACTTGACAATAAAAATTATGTTTTTGAGACTCCTTGCATAATAACTAGTACTGTAACTAAAAAGAGTGTATCCAAATAAACATTTTTTAAATTTAAGTTTACTTTTGTATCTTGTACAGGGGCGAAGTTATTTCATGTATAAATAGAATTGGTACACTCTGTATATATAATAGGCGTTAATGTCTTAAAACCTAAACAAAACAAAGGATAGTTAACAGTCAGCGTTAATATAAAAAAACGACACTAACTGCCATAACACCAAGCAAAATACAAATCGTCGCTTATTTCAGAAAGTGACGTATCTCAAAAATCAATCTATTTGTAGTTAGGACCAAAAACTTTTAACCTAAATTTTTTTCAAATTCAAATTCAAATTCAAATTCATTTATTTCATGCTTTAACACAAGGTTTTGCACATGTCAAGAATACAATGTATAAAAATTAAAATTAAATTAAATTAAAATAAATCAAAATTACACGAAAATAATCACAATAACGAACATTTATAAAAATTTACAAAATTTTACGTTTTTTATTTAAAAACACACTTAGTATGTATCACATTATAAATATCACAGTTTAGAGCAAAATATTATAGCTCAAAAATTAAGAATTAAGTGAAAAAACATAAATAGGGTAAAGAGTTCACACATCAGTGTTATTTATAAAATAAGAATTGTACTCCTGGAAACTATAAAAAGCTTGTTGTTTAAGTATGCTTTTGATACATGTAAGGAATTTTTAGTTTCTAAATCTTTAAGGTTATTTGGTAAAGAGTTATAAAAGGTCGGACCATAATAATTTATACCATTTCTACTGGAATTTAATCTGTGATAATCAATTTTAATCAATTCCCTATTTCGAGTGTTGTAAGTGTGGGTGTCTTCGTTGGTCTTGTACTGTATTATGTTGTTTTTAACATACTTTAAACATATGTAAATGTACAGGCAAGGAAAGGTAAGTATGCCAAGCTTCTTAAAAGCTGGTTTAGCATCTTGTCTGTATTTAAGATTTTGCATTACTCTTACCACTCTTCTCTGTACTGCAAAAATCCTGTCTGAATGACACGTGTGTCCCCAGCTCAACAAACCATAGGCCATATTAGATTCAAAGGTTGCATAATATGTTGTTTTTAATACACTTAAGGATACCTGGTTATTTAGTGACCTTATTAAATATACACTCTTGGCCAATTTTTCTGACAAAAAATTGACATGACTGTCCCACCTTAGTTTATGGTCAAGGTATACTCCTAAAAATCTAACAGAATTTGTCGTATCATTTATGTCCATGTTTCTATGTGAAAAATAAATCTCTTTTGTTTTTTCTATGTTTAAAAATAAATCATTTTTCAAGAACCAATCAGCTATTTCTGCACTTACATTGTTTTAGTTGATTCTTTAGCTCGTCCAAACTTATATCAGTTTTTACAAAAGTTGTGTCATCAGCGAACGCCACAGCCCCGGCACCCGGCAGTACGAAACCTATCTCATTTATATAAAGAAGAAAAAGCACCGGGCCGAGCACCGAGCCCTGAGGCACCCCGCTGGCGACACCACGATGGCTTGAACTACAACCATTTACAGTAGTATATTGTTTTCTGTGTATTAAATATGATTTTATTAAATTTGAACTTTTTGATCAACATTATACATACTTAGTTTATGTAATAAGGTTTTGTGGCAAATAGAATCAAAAGCTTTTTTTAGATCACACATAATCACCCCAGTATACAAACCCCTCTCCATGCCATCTACAATGAGAGCAATTAACGCATTTATAGCATCAACTGTGCCCATCTTTTCACGAAAGCCAAATTGGCATTTTGAGAACAAATTATTTGTTTCAAAAAACGACACTAATTGTCCCTTATAAACATGTTCAAAAATTTTTGATATGCAAGGCAATATAGATATGGGTCTGTAATTACTGTAATTATTTTTATCTCCCCTTTATATATAGGAGCAATCCTAGCAATTTTTAATTCATCTGGAAAGTATGAATTATTTGTGCACATATTAATTAGTTTGGTTAAAGGATAAATTAATATATTTTTAACGGATTTTAGGACCTCAACTGATAGACCATTACAGTCCATGCTTTTTTAGTCTTTAATTTATCAAATATATTTCTTACTTGGTTGTAGCTGACTTCCGAAAAAGAGAAAGGAGGGCAATCAAAGATGACACTGTTTTTGGTATCTGAATATGAACCATTTGTTTTAAAGTTTTTTGTTATGTCACTTATTATGTCTACAAAGTGGTTATTTAGGTCTTCAACATTTAGGTCACTACTTAAAGATATGTTTTTAGAAACTCTTTTGAGTTTATAATTTCCCAAGATGCTTTTACTTTATTATTTGATTTTGAAATATGCCTATTGTTGGCAGAAAGCCTAGCTTCTTTTATTTTGCACCTGTAATAATACCTGTATTTATTTTTATAACGTAGTAAAGCTTGAGATGGATTAATATGGTAAAATTCAGAAATAAACTGTAATTTTTCCCTAATATTTTTTAGTTCTGGTGTAAACCATGTTATTGTTTTTTGATTTTGGTTCTTTTTAATATAAAACTTCTTGTAGGGGAAAGATTTATTTACAATATTATTTAATATATTCATAAATTCATAACCTATGCGAAACGGCACATAAACCCACAAAATTGATTTTATAAACTATTAAATTAAAACTATTAAAGATAATTCAACAACTAATTTTTTAGCTTTAATCTAAAGGCAAAGATGTAAATGAACTTTAAAATTTCCTTCTGAAAAATAGTTAAAAATGAGATACAACAGTTTGTTAAATTATTATTAAATATATATATATATATATATATATATATATATATTTATATATTATATTAAATTTTGTGACCAAAAGTTTTCAATGGGGGCTCTTGAACATTGACACTAGAAAACATATAAAGGGTCACGGCGAATAACGATTAGAGTCCAATTAGCATATTTTGTCCAGTTTTTACATTTAAATATTTTAGTATATTGGTAATGTAAATATTAAAAATGAAATCAAAATTTTTATATTTTATAGAAAACAAGTTTAAACTTAAAGTCCCAAAAATTAGACCAATATTATTTCAAGGTGCTATAATTTTAGTATTGGCAAGAAAATGGACCCTGGTCGTTATTTGCCGCTACCCTTCATTTGAGTATAAGGACCCATGTTTGGAAAAGTGTCACTACGAAACTACAGCGCTAAGACGCGTTAGAATTTAGAAAGACAATGAATTGCCTAAATAGTATTTAATGCATTTAATTTCTGCGTTTTGTACATGATATCATTAAAACAATTATTAAATTTTAAAAAAACAATCAATAAAAAAATAATACAATTTTTTAAACATTACATTGACATTTTACACAATTGTTGTGATAATATGATGTACAATAAGCAAAAAATAAATGCATTAAATCCTATTTAGGCATACATCGTCTTTCTAAATTTTAACGCGTCTTAGGTCGTAGTGCCGTAATGACACTTTTTCGGATATAGGTCCCTATATACTCATATGTTTTCTACTGTTGCACTGAATAACCCCTAGAAGTTTGATCCTATAGTTCTAAAACACTCGAATCTGTATTAGTTTCAACTTCAATGGGATTACTTGATACCTTTTCAACCAAATTACTATCCTCTTATAGGAATTTCTTTAGAATCGTTGAATCGTTTATATTTTCCATTTATGCTTGATAGATTTAATTTATTGCTTACTTATTGTTTATTTTGTAATAAATGATATATCACAATGTCGTTTGCAAAGAAACGCTGTAACAAAAATAAATTATATGATAAGATGCGGGTGTTAAAGACCCCTACTAACAAATACATATCATTACATCGGTATTGTCTTCTTCTTATTGGGGATTAGGTGTATATTCTAGCAGAGAAGATCGTGAGGTGATATAAGAAAAACAAAGCAGCTTTGAACTAAAGCTTGCCTATAGCCGCAGAATCATGGCAAAAAGGCAATTCGGTGCTGTAGGGGAGACCGGGGTTGAAAGTCACATTTTTTATTTTTTTATTTATCTACCAAAGTTTATCGTTTAAGAATGACATTTGTATGCCAAAGAATGGTGTAATTATTCTAGTAAAAATATTGTAAAAGTATTTTGCTTTATTATTATTGTTTAGAAAAAATAGACTTTAAGCCCCGGGTCTGGGTTGGTTGTCACAATGTCCGGGGTAGGTAGTCACATTTTAAATTACGAGGAGTAAATAAGAAGAAACACTTCTTTAAATAAAAAGAGTATTTTTACTAAACACTGCATCAAACATTACATATGGATATTATTTGCACCCAAGAAACGAAAAAGTAATTCTACTTATAATATTTAACAACAAATTATAATCTGTAACAATAAGAATCGCTTCTACATAAGAAAACTATAACTATTTTATTACTTGTCACTTTTTGCCTTAACTTTTTGCACGTTTTCTTATCATAATCAGTCATTAATATATTACGCTATATTTTTTAATATTGTGTTTATCATTAGACTAGAGTAACCAAAACTTGTTTTAAGCAAATATTTTTAGAAAACTAATTATAATGCCTAAAAAAATTTAACAAAATACACTACTCAAAGCAATTATCGCATATGCTTGATTTTGTCCATAAGCTTCAATATAAAAATGCTTTGACATAAATGGCCATATCTCTTTTATTAATTAACTTATTAAGACAATAAAAAAGAAAATCTAAAGAAAACGTGAAGCTATAACTTTTATTAACCGTTGTTATTTAGTGGTAGCAATACATCCTACGGGGTGATAATTTTTTGAAAAAATGAATAATTTTGAATCACCCTATATATATGTGCTGTGAAAAGGAGAAATCACATTTGTGAGATAATTTATACCCTTACCCATTTCTGATATTTTATAATCAAGAATTTGACTACTCCCTTTTAACAGCACATCATACAGGGCGATTAAAAATTAATCGAGCATATGCGATAATTCTTTTGAGTAGTGTATATTATTAACTTCCATACCTTTTGAACGCTTAACTTGAAATCATATTCACTCTTTATTTTATTCGGAATATTCAGAATCATAATTTTGATAAATTTTAATGTAACTTGGTAACCCAGGCGTGCATGCTTCATAAGTTGAGGTCTTGCAATATTGACATTGGACCCACACTTCTCTAGATTTGCTTGCTAAGTATGGCGACAAGCAGACTAAGCTGAATTCTTTATTCTTTTATTGTCTTCATAGTTGCTAACAGATTTCTTGATATTTTTAACTTGTCACATGTGACAACCAGCCCCCGAAAAACTGAGAAATCCTACCCCAGAACACGTTTTTAAAATATATCCTTCAAAATTAATTCCAGTCAATGGATACCTAAAAACTATGTTACGATATTATTAAAGGGATATCCATTAATATCAAATGCACCAAAAAGGTTTTAGTATACAAAAAAGTTTTACTTACGAGGTTCCACAAAAGCACAAAAATTACTTTTAGTCTGCGAAAAAAAATGTACATATCACCGTTACGGCGTATCAAAGCGGATTGACACGAGGTATGCAGTGAAGTGTTGCTGTCTTCCTCCTGCGAAGCTGCTTAAT
>JACEGR010010108.1:0-21136 GCA_014170235.1 Listronotus bonariensis
ACTGGTACTCAATATTTATAAAATTAACACTTAATTTCCGAAAATTAGAAATGCTACATACCTAAATGAATGATTTATAAGGGATATAAGACTGGGATAATATTGTCCTGCCCTAACCATTTTTAGAGCATCTGCTTGATTTAAACCTGCTGGTTTGTCACAAACAACATGTTTACCTATTCCCAGTGCTTTTACTGATATTTGAGCATGTAGATTTGGTGAACATAGCACAAATATTAAGTCTACATCTTTTTAAGTAAAACATCGTCTATTTTATTCGTGAAAAATGAAATACCAAGTGATTTAGCAGTTTCTTGTGCATCTTGAATAGTTCTACTCCAAACAGCTTCTATTCTAAAACCATTTTCCCTTAAAATTGGCACTAATACTTTGACAACTGGACCAGTGCCAAAGACACCAATTCCTGGTAGCATTTTATTTATTTTTTAATAATACTATTAAATCAATTTTGAATAACGCATATAAAAGTATCAAAATAAATAAAACACTACTGAAATATACACAAAAATTAAGGTTATGAAATTTGTATCCCTCTGTCCTGTCAAATGTCTTCTTTCTTATTTATGGACTCAACTACTATAAAGCTCATATACTCCTAGTAACAATTGAACGACTTTCATATTTCTGGGTTTTCCGGGATTAAGCTTAACTAAAAATTTCTTTTGCACCGGTTTTTAAATCCTCGAATAATTTTCAAATTTGGGATTATGGTTATTGTCTTGTAAATTGCGTCAAATTTGATACCGACCAATTTTGGTATACGGAGGACATTGGCGGCGCCAGGGGCCGGCGCCGTTGGGCGAGCCTCCAACCTACATTGCTCTCGCCCAACCTGCTAATTAAGCGAGAACCAAAGAAACGCAAAAACTCCAATAAAAAAACATCCTATTCTCATAAACCATTTTATAAATTAGAAGAAGGGTTTTTCAATTCTCCCCCATTCCCCCTTTGGTAAGAGATTTAGTGAGATTTGCTTCAATCACCTCCCCCTCCTATCCCCAAATCTCACGTGAGAGTTTTTGCACAAATATATCAAAATTGACTTTGTGTTCGTCGAAAAAAATTTGAAAAGCAAAAAAATTCTTGACCCAACAAGTTAGTTCTTGTTGTTACCGGATAAAATATTTTTCCTGGGGGTGCCCAAAAGTTCTTAGGATTAAACATCCACTACAGAATAGGATTTTTACTTCCAAAATTGACTAGAATAAGAATGGCACTGGGCTACGTATAACCATAAAGTAACGTACCTACGGATAAGAGAAACCATGGCGTGCTAATATTTTCGTACCGCTTTAGCGGCTGGCTAAGCGCTGCCTGGCGGCTGGCTTGGGCGTTGTTGCCAGTTTGTACTTGAACTGCGTCGGTCGAAGTTCGGTCGAAGCCTCCTGTAAAATCAGCTGTGCGGAGACACGTAAATTTACTGCGTGTATCCAAGCAACGGCGTTTTCGATTTTCCGTAAAATTATAAAGAATTTTATTCCGATAAGGTGAGTTGTATTTGTCTCTAAGAAAAAAACTCGTGGTAAATTGCAACAGTTTTAATTATTCATGGTCTAAATAAGTTAGTTTTACAAAAGGGAAAATATAATTTGATTTTAAAATAAAAACTAGGTTTACATACAGAGTGTCCGAGTTTCGATGCAATTGCGTGGTATATTGGTTATTATTAGAGATAGAGACTTGCAGTTTTCGCGAAGTGTGCTACTTTTTGATGAACAGAAAGATGACACTAACAGATTTTTCCTACGACCACTTGTGAAAATAGCAAATAGCACACTGATTTCATGCATAGAAAATGCGTTATATCACACTAGTGTTGCAAAGTACTTTACAGCACTAGTGTTGCAAAGATACTTTACAACACTGGTGTGATACATATTATGATGCCATTCTAAAAACTGCTATTGGTTTTGCAAGTGACCTATTTATTGTAGTGACAGTAAAAAAAAAACTTTTTATTTACCTTAAACGGTAGAACCCAAATTAGCGAAAATCATCTTATTTTATATTTATTACAAACAATTACAAAAAACAACTATCACTGACTGGCACAGTGTTGTGCATTTACAATTTTATATTTATTATCTTTTGTATTATAATGTATAGTTGGTTGCCTAAGCATGTTTGTCATAAATTAATAAATCTAGTGACTCAGGCATTCGACTATTGGCGCGGTGATTAGCCGTGGTGGTACAGTTCTGTTAAGATGGCTAAATTGTACTTTTGTGTATTTTTGAATAGTTTACTTTTATGAAATATAGTTCTTAAAAGTGCATTAATGGCTTTTTATTGTTAGCACAACAATAATACATATTTTTCTTAAAAATATGAGGAAAAACTGTTATTTTTACTTAGTTTTACATGTGATGTTCAGTTTCATTAACTCGTTTTACCAATTTTACCCCACCCAGCACCCCTTTTCACTCCCCGATCCCGTAAGTTTATTTACTGATATTTTTTAAAAACGGAATATTTTGGATATGCACCACTTACGTTTTATTTAGAAGAGTGTCTAAAATATGTAAGAATCGATAATTTTTAAAAAACCCTTATAATAGCAGAAAACCGTATTAAACTATTAGCGTTATTACCTAACAAAACCATACAATTTTTATTAAGTGAGGGCCTTTTTAAATTCCAAAATGATAAAAGTTATATAATGCTTCTAGGTAGGTGATTTTCGATGTAAAAATATTGTCAACACAGTATAATATAGCAGTGAGGAAAAGTATATATCACACTAGTGTTGCAAAGTAAATATCACCCTAGTGTTGCAAAGTTCTCAATTGTTTTTTATTTTTTCTGAACAGACAAACTTTAATTTATTTATTTTTTGGTGAATAATTTGTGGTCGTAGGAAAAATAGTGTATAGTACTCGTGTGAAAATGACTTTCTTACACTCGTGGGTTTGTCGCACTCGGCTAACGCCTCGTGCTACAATATTCCCACTCGTGTGAAATTAGTCATTTTCCACACTTGTAATGTAATATACTATTTTATGACCTTTTTTCTATTTGACAAACAGGGAGTTTTTTTATTTTGGAATCCTCCTCGTATTTTAGTTGTCTTTTAACAAAAGTAAAAACTGATGATAATATATATGTTTACGTGGAATGCAGTGGTGTACCTAGTTAGATTGTTTTTTAATTATTATAAATTTTTACTTTTAATATAAGTTAAAGGACAACTAAAATACGAGGAGAGTCGCAAAATATTTAAAAAATCGTTTGTAAAAAACAAAAAGAGCCATGAAAAATATTTTAGTGTCATCTTTCGGTTCATCAAAAAGTAGCAATAACGCTTGGCGAAAACTGCAAGTCTCTATACCTAATAATAACCAGGATACCCTGCAGTTGCAACGAAATCCGGACACCCTGTATAGAGATTATAGCAAATTAATCTTTCGGCGAGAGCGTTTGTACAAGGAGACTACATTAGTGCGTCGTGCTTCTATAGCGCCCAAACTATGGAAGTGAGAATTTGTTTAAAGTGGTGGATAAATTAGATATAAAAGTCCACTTCTAGAAAATATTTTGTTTATATACAGGGTACTCAAATTTGCGCTACCACAATTTGATAATTTTGTTTTAAGTTAAAGACCCCGAATATTTCTACATATTTCAGACTCTTTTATGTTTGTCTATACATGTGTACAATACTGTACAATATTAGATTTATCAAATCATAGGCTTTTAAGAAAATTAAATTTCTTATAAAAATATGAGAAAACATCGATACAGGAAAAACTTTCCCCAAGTGGATGAAGAGGTTACATTTAAAAAAGAGGTAAATCTGATTGTAGAGGGTCAAAAGATACCCTTTTATATGTTTAAGCTAATTTTAATGTACATGGTGCTCAAAAATATCTTTACAACAATGAAAAATTCAATCGGTATTTTTCTGTTTTCTTTTCTAATAGAACTAAATATTATTACTTAGTCTAATAGTCCTTTAGCAAATAAACAATTTTTATAATAGGCTTAAAGTCTCTATCTAAATATTATTACTTTAAGCTGTATTTTTTTATCTTTGGACAAACTAAGAAGGTTAAAAGCCTAAATACTAACGTACCGTGGGTGTCTTTAGCAAGGTAAGAGGGAGAATGTTGACACGGGACTTAAATACTTGAAGGTTTGGGGGAAAGGAAAGACCTCCGTGGGTAGCAGGTTCCACATTCTAGAAACTCTAGGGATAAAAGAACGAACAAAGTGGGAAGTTCGAGGCCTGTCCAGTTGGACCGTATAGGGATGCACACCCGCGGCACCACGAATTTCTCTGTTGGGAACCGTAAGTAGAGAAACTATACTGGACAACTCTTCAGAGCAGAAGCCATGGAAGTACCTATAAAAAGCGATAAATCCCCCACAGCTCGACGATGGGCAAAAGAGGAAAGCCTTTCTGTAAGTGAAGGATCATTAATGAGACGAATAGCTCTTCTTTGAATGAAATCAAGAATGCTTAGGGTTGTGGGGGACGCCATGCCCCAGATATGAGAACAATATTTCAGGGAGGTCGGATTTGGGCCACATATAAATTTTATAAATTAGAAGGGGAAAATACTTTTTGGCTCAAAAGAGAAATTCAAGCTTGTTTGAAGCTGCTGTGACTATAGATACAATGTGTTTATGCCAGTTAAGGTTACTTTCAAATGTGACGCCCACAAGATTGAAGGTGTCTTTGCTCTGTAAAACTTGGCCGCTTATATGTAGAGGATAAGTATTTGATGACGAGATTTTTGGCACCCCAATCCAATATTAAATTAAGATCCTGTGAAAGAGATATCTGCTTCTTCGTTTGTTTTCTAAATCAGGTTTAGTGATGGGTTTAGAAACATGAAAACTGGAGTGTAGGGTACTATAGTCGGCGAAACTATGAATGGGATTATTTGTGGATGAGAGAAGGTCGTTGATGTGAAGAAGAAACAATGTTGGTGCCAGAACTGAGCCCCGAAGCACTCCAGCATTTACTTGGTGAAAGCTTGAAGAATGGCCGTCCACAATAACTGATATACGTCGATTAGATATATAACTAGGGAGCCAATTACAGAGTTTATTTGCAAGATCATAGGAGGGAAGTTTTTTAGAAGTGCAGCATGCCAGACCTGGTCAAAAGCTTTGGATATATCAAGAGCAACTATCTGAGTATCACCTAGAAACTTAAGAGACCTATTCCAGCAGTGTGATACGAAGAAAAGAAGATCTGCTGTAGATCTTTTGTGGCGAAATCCATACTGCCTGTCATGCAAAGTTTTGTGTTTTTCTAAATACTTAAGAATTTGTGAATTAATGAATTTTTCCATTACTTTACAAAGAACTAAGAGAATTGAGATTGGTCTATAGTTAGATGGAAGAGATTTAGATTCTTTCTTGGGTACAGTCTTTCGTTACTGTTTATTTAATACTTTACCCTTAACACGCTTATCTTCAAAAATTCTTTATGTGCATCTATTGAAAAATGTTGGGATTGTTTTTTTCATTTGATACAGTTTCCTTGTCAACAAATCTTAACAAAAGTATTCTTTGTACACATATTTCGTCTAAAGCTCTTTTTTGAAAAATGTGCATTACAATTAATACTAGATAATAATTTCTCCCCTTTTTCATAACTCATCTTTGCAAAAATTTATTGTAGTAAATGTACAGGATGGCGCCTTTTCGTTGACCTTGCAGGGTATATCAAAACCTAAAAGAGATAGAACAAATCTGATTGCGCAACCTTGATTTCAATTTTTAAAACAAATTCAATAGTAAAAGCAAATCATGGCTAACTTGATTTGTTTTGGCACTTGTAACTTGCTTTATATTCGAGATAGAAAAAAATGTAAGGGTAATAGGAAGGTCTCCTTAGAAGTTATAAGAAATACCACATTTAATATATCTATTCTTAATAGTTTCGGAAATATGGTCATTATCAGGATTTTTAAAACTAAACACCCTGAAGATATTTTAAAGAGGCTTAAAAATACCACATTTGATATATTTATCTTTTATAGTTTTGGAAATATGACCATATAAATCCAATAGTAGATATACGCATTAAGATTTGGACGCTCATAATTCCAAAACTGTTGGAAAAATGATTTGAAATGTGGTAAATTTTTTAAGTTCTTTAAAATTTCTTTTTAATGGTGATACAATATACAGGGTGTTTTGTTTTAAAAATGCTAATTTCTTTATTGAATTCCAAGCGATGGCTATATTTCCGAAACTATTAAAAATATATTAAGTATATTAAGTGCGGTATTTTTTACGGGGTTTAAGGATACCATTTTATTGGTGACAAACTATACTGGGTGTTCTATTTTAAAAACCCAACTTTGTGTTATAATTTTAAAATAAAAGTCAATGGAAAAAATTTAGGTACGCCACTGACTACCTAAAAATCCCTAAAATTTTCCTTTTTACATTTTTTTCTTATCTCTAATATCAAGCGAGTTACAGGTGCCTAACCAAATTGACAAAATATAAAAACACTTTGTATCTCCCAAACGAATCAAATGGGCCATAATTTGTTTTTACCATTAAATTTGTTTAAAAATCTGAAATCGAGATTGCGCAATCAGATTTGTTCTATCTTGTTTAGTTTTCGCTATACCCTGAAAAGTCAACGGAAATGCGCCACCCTGTACATATTTTAACAAAATGTCTGTCCAAACCTAATACTATGAATTTTTCAACAGATGCTCTTAAAGACAGTTGGAAGATAAGCGTGTTATAAGAAAAGTATTTTGAAAACAGTGACGAAAAATGATATACGCACTTGTAAAATATAAAATTTGCGGCTTAAAAACCTCAGATAAATATTATTATCTTATGATTTTAAAAATTAGTCGTAATTGTAATATTCTTTATTACTTAAAAAAGATTAAAGAATATAAAGTAAATCAAAAATAAAGGAAGGTTGAAGCTTTGAGTCTATTATAAAAAAAAGTCTATAAACTAAAGCTCTATTGGACTAAATAATAATATACAGGGTGTTCCTTTTGAAAAAAAACAAGAAAAAAACCGATTAAACTTTTAAATATTGTGGAGATAATTTTGAGTACCCTGTATATTTAAATTAGCCTTAACTAATAGAGGGGCATCTTTTGGCCCTCTACAAGCAAATTTAATACTTTCTTGGGTACAGTAATCTTTTCATCGACTTGGAGAACTGTTTTTCTGTATAGACGTTTTTTTATATATATTTTTTTATTTATAATTTTAAGGGTCTAATATTATACAAATGTATAGACAAACATAAAAGGTTACCAAATATGTAAAAATATCCATTTAAAAAAGATTGATTATTTTTCTGTGGAGCAAATTTGAGTATCCTGTATATAAACAAAATATTTAAAATAATACATAAAAAGTATATTAGTGATTCTTTATTGAATGTTCAAGTTATACAGTTTGGCATTGTTTCATTGGTTATTAGTAATTACTGTTAAAAATAAATTTATGCAAAAAAATTTATATATCAATAAACATTTTTTATATATTTTTTTCGACAGTAATTGCTGCTAAAGTCAATGAAACGCATTGAAGATAGACAAAACTGTACTTTGTACCCTGTATTTCTTTAATAACACGCGAATATATTTGCTGTAACGTTTTTTTGGTTTAATTTTAAAGATTTGCAATTTTTTACTTTTTAGACAACCTTCGTGGTTCCTTGGTTTTTAAGTGCATTTTATTGTATATTTTATGTTTATTAGACGCAACGATGCCTATCTTAATGGTTTTAAATCAATTCCAGGTGACATTACCTCAATTTTAATGAAAAACTATGCAAAAGTGCGATATGCTTTGCATAGTTGCAATAAAGGACTTTCCATTTTTCCATTTTAATCCATTTAATTTGTAAGTACGCTGTGTGGTTTAATACTTGTTTAGATGCATTTTTTTTCGTTATCCTAACTAGGTACATCGGTTCACATTTAATGAGTTTTGACTCAGATTTAGGCGAATTAACCCTTATTAATTTAAAAAATATTGCCAAAAATGCACTTTTCTGGATGACCCTTATTAAATAATCAATTATTATTAAACTTGCAAAAACATTCCAAAATAATAATTTGTTTAATAAATTTATGGGCAAAAAACAAAACGTTTTATTTTTTTATTTGAATAGATAGGACTCTCGAATTCCTTTACATTTTGCAGATACCCAGTGGTTTATTTAGATTTTAAACAACCTATATAATTCAATTTTTTTAAGTGCATTTATTGTTGTATTTATTTGGTAAAATTGCTCTAAGTTTAATAGTTTATCATCGGTTCTGGGTAAAAATACCGTAAATTAAATAAAAACTTGTGAGAAATGTACTTCATAATACCTTCTAAATACCGCTAAAATTCGAAGCCAAAAATATCAACCAACCATCCGAACCAGCGACCGACGCGACGCCGGCGAACGGCGGACAAATGTGACCTTGTAAGCAGTTACACTGCCTTTGTCGCTTGTATACTAGTTAGAAGGAACAAATGCACAATCTGGCAACAAAAATGAGTAACAGGCGCTATTTCAATGAAAAACAAATAAAATTATATTGGGAGTTTTCGCATGACCTGTTTTTAAATCTGCTATCCCATGATAACTCTTTATAATTTACTCTATGGTATAACTACAAACAGGGTGGCCATTATTTGAAAACGATACAGTGTTGATTTTCTAGTTCTTGAACTACAAAGTGTTAAAAATTTTAAGAAATTATTGTCTTTTTAGAATAACTTTTATGCTGATTCAAAAATGTTTAACTAAATTGGGGGACGCCTACTGTGCACCAGAAGACAGTGGCGAGCAGTGGTGTAGTGGCTAGCGTGTCAGCCTCTTACCGCAGCGATCCGGGTTCGAATCTCGGAGTCGGACATAGGATTTTTAATAGCTCGTCACCTCATAGTTGGCAATGGCAAACCACTGTGTAGTATTCTGCCATTTCTAGGTAGTAGTTATTTAAAAATAACGTCCGTGATGGCACTACCGCGTTGTCTAAAAGGTGCTGTGAAATGCAACTGCATGTTTCAGTGCTTGGATAACGTTGACGGAACACGACAATATTGGGTTAAACATCCAGTAACCCGGCACTCACGGTACACTGGTATTTAGGCATAAGCCTTCGTGAGATGTCATAAAGAAAAAAAAGAAGACATTTTTTGGCATACAAGAAAAAAATTTACCAGTGTCTTTCATGAGATGTTTAAGGTAAATATTTTTAATGAAAAAATAGCACGCCACTGCATTTTTTTAAATAGTTTTTAAAATTCCCATTTACTTTGGAACAAATTTGATCTTCTGATTTTTTTTATTTGATGCTCGGTTTTCGCGTTAATAAATAGTAACCATTTCTCGGCATGGTTCAATCCCTATTTAATTAAAAATAAATATCAAAAGTGTTTTTTTTTAAATTATATTTGATATCGATAACTACCACATATAACTACCATGCCGAGAAATGTTTTTTTAATCTTTAGACAAACCACGAAGGCTAAAAGCCTAAATACTAACGTACCGTGGGTGTCTTAAGCTTACGGTGTCTACTTCTGGAGCAGAGGAGGCGCCCCACAAATTTTAAAATAATATTTGAATTGGTATAAAAGTTATGATAAAAAAATTGATTTATAAACCCGGCCTAAGAAATCATCTGATAGAGTAAATCAGGCTAATTCTGCAAACACACTAATCTTTTTATTTATTTGTTACGATGTACGATAAGCAATAAACAGAATAAAGGTCTGGTCATACATAACCGCAACGAGCCCGCAACGTGCGTCTCGCTGGGGAAATGTAGGGAAATGCGGTGCAAACAGTTTTGTATTTAATAAAAATTGCAGTAATATGAGTCTGTTATACTACGCTTTAAATTACACCTAATCGTAAAATAAACCTTTACAAAAAATAAGGTACCTAACACAGTTTTACCTAAAGTACTCGTATGAACAGAGATAAGTAGAAAAATCTGTTTGACTAAACAAGGAGATATACATACATAAAATAATAGACTCAGCTTGACAACAATGCGTTTTATATTTTTGAGTGCATGATAAATGCTTTTGAATTTTTTCGAATTAATTTGCCTCACTTTCCTTTATCATTGTGAATCCGAGGTCGATGCGGTTATGTGTGGCCAAACCTTAAAGGTCGGGCCTTACATAAATGCAACGCGCCCGTGGCCGTGCGTTTCCTTGGTGAAATATAGAAGGATGCGGTGCAAAAAGTTTTGTATATAAGCAAACTGCAGTAATATGAGTCAATTATTTCACACTTTACATAACACCGTAAAATAAACCTTTACAAATAAGGCAACATAGTTTTAAGGTTTTGCCACGCATAACCAAACCGAGGCTGCCTGCACCGTAGTACGGCCGTTTCTCGGTTTTGAAATGTACCGGTGTAATCAAATGCCGCAGACACCGCGCCCGACCACATATCACACCCAAAAAATAACAATCTGATCCACGTATGATTTCATTGACTGGGCATGTCTCAGACCGAACGATCACCGTCGAAATAAAAATAATTTAAACAAAACGCATCAAGACACGGCCGTGCTACGGTGCGGGTCTTGTAAGGCATCAGTGCGGTTATGTGAGACTTTTAACTATATACTACACTCAAAGTTTGGATTAAAAGGAACAGAGATAACTAGGAAAATCGGTTTTATTTAAACAAAGAGATATACCTAAAACAATAGACTCAGCTTGACAAAAATGCTTTTTATGTTTTTAAGAGCATGAAGAGTGCTTTTAAATTTTTCCGAATTAATTTGCCCCACTTTCCTCTATCAACATGAAATCGGGCTTGGTGCGGTTATGTGTGGCCCAACTTTCAATAGACCTGCGCACGAAATTTTTACCCCACACTGGGAGAATTGCTGTCCACCTTTGCACATGCGCAGTTCTTATAAAAGTTAGCATTTTTCATTAAAACCCAATATAGTGTTGGCAACATTGACAAAATTTGCAGTATTTTAAAAAATATAGTGGTTGCAACACTGAAAACGTTTACCTATACAGTGACAGGGCCACAGTCATCCTAATTTAGTTTATAATTTGGGATTTCCCGATCGTAAAATCCAGGTAAAATTGACGCCATCGGCCGCCCAAACCCAGTCTCCCATCTACGATCGACCGTTATTAGGTATAGTCATTTGGTATTTGGTGTTTCATTTGTGCGTTGTGAGTAATTCTTGGTGTTTTTTAACTTTTTCTTTAATTTAGTTTTTGTATAACCAAAACTAAAAAATGAGTAATTAGCAAATTTTCTGTTTCAAATAATACTCTTTATTGCCATGCAGTCAATTTTTAAGAATTCGTAAGAAATATATGTCACAACCAAATGGCAAGGTTGTGAAAAGAAACTTTAAAAAATCTAAGGCTTTCTGGTTAGTCGGCAATATCACGAGTGGCGTATCTCAAAAAGTAGGAAAATTGACTAAAGCTGATGTAATTGCTTAAAAAATGTTGCTTCTTAATATTACAAATTGGCATACGTTAGATTGAGGACGATTTATACCATATAATATCTTGTAGATTGCTTATTGCTCGTATGTTAAAAAATCAACATAGGTATCCTTCTGTGGAATGTTTTGAATAAAATTAAATAGTCCAAGCGATTCCATTGCGCTTAAGGCCTAGTTTAAGATTATTAAATCATCAAGTTTATTCCAAGTTGGCATTTGTAGGCAAATTAAATCAATAATTACTTACTGGGTCCATTACCAATTTTAATATTTGTATTTCGCGTTATTTTTGTGGTTTCAATTACAAATATATAGGTCAATTTAGCCCTAACCCCAAAAATAAATAATTTCAATGGCATTACACGCCAAATTTAACTGAACGACAACTGCTACGGCAACGGGAGCGAAATATCAGTTTATAAATTGAGATTTATTCCTCAAACAAATTACACCAAAACTAATTGCTTTTATGATAAAATACCAACCATTCAGTTTTGTTGTGTCAAGGTAGTGTTAAGAAGGAAGATAATAATGCGGAAAAAAATTTCGTGAAGGTTTGAGTTTCAGTCAAAGTGGGTCCTCATGAATCAAAAATAAGGTGTTTTAGCAAAGAAACGGAATTTAAATTAAGATCAGTGCTTAGAAGCACTCGTTTGCTAAATTTCAATAAAATCGGCGATACGACCGAAAAATAAAAAATTATACAACAAAAAATAGTCCCCAATATAAAACCGGTTTACTGGACCGGACTGCTATGAAAGACGAATACAGACTTAAAATAAAATAAAATATTTAAATATGTATACCCAGAAACAAAATTACTTGGTATATTTTCTTTATAAATGAAATGAAAGTCAGTAAATTTTTACTGCGCATGCCTACAAGGGGACTGCGCAGTGCCCAGGTAGGGGTTATTATGATTTTCGCTGCATTCATCCATATTTATTTTTCAGGTCATTGGTTAAATCCGGCTAATTATATAGGCAAAAATCTATATTAAGTGTAAACAAAATATTATTTTATTTTGTTTAAACGTAATCTCCCAATAAATTCTTCTAGGTCTTCTATGGCTTTTCAAAAGATAAATCAATCAAAACGGCTTCTTATGATGTATTGAATTTTGCATATAGCGAATTAAATAAGGGAAAATATATGTTATGCTTGCTGTTTGATCTAACAAGCGCCTTTGATACAGTAAACAAGGATTTTCTATTAACAAAATTGTTTAATTCTGGTGTAAGGAAAACTGCTTTAGACAATATTAATTCGTATATGTCTAACAGAAGTATGTTTGTAAGATATAAAAGTACCGACTCTTGTAATAGGGATATGACAATGGGTGTGCCTCAGGGATAAGTCTTGGGACCTCTTTTATTCATGTTATATGTTAACGATCTGCCTGAATATATAAGCAAGGGAAAATTAACTATGTTTGCGGACGATACAATAATATTTACGTTACCGGTAAATACTCTTGAAGGGTTATTGTGTATGGCTAGGAATGCATCTGATGAGCTTGAAACTTGGTGCCAGCGTAATCAGCTTAAACTGAATATAAATAAAACCCTTCTCTTAAATTTAAATATTAAAAGACCCATTTCACTGAAGTGTAAAGTGACCACATTTTTAATCATTGAAATCGGGACAATTGAAAGAAGATGGTTTTATTCGTACTTTTTTCTTTTTTCCTAAAATTTTTTGAAGAGCAAAAAAAGTCCCCACTTTCCACAATACCCATAGGTCCTTACCTCCGCGGAAAAACCTTAACCTCAATTGGCACTTTTTTAAAAAAAACGGGACATTTTGCCAAATGGGCGGGACACGGGATAAACCTTCAATTAGCGGGACTGTCCCGCCGAAATCGGGACGTGTGGTCACTTTACTGGAGTGTGATTTGTCACCACATGCAAAGTTTTTGGGAACTTGGCTTGACGAAAATTTGAATTTTAACTTTAATATCGAACATGTATTTAAAAAACTAAATTTGGCTTTATATGCCATTTTTCAAATGAAGTCTTCTTTGGAGAAAAATGGTTTATTGACTGTGTATTATTGTCTTGTGTACAATCATTTATCTAACAATATTGTAACTATAGGAAAAGGCGTAGAAGTTAATAATGTTTTTTTGGCATGAGGGACAATAACATCTTAACGTTTAGTTCTATGTATATTTTTAAGCGCATGCTCATCGTAAAACAAAATTAGGTCGAGTTTATAAATCAGAATTTAATTTTAGTGTTAGTATTAGTATTAACCTAGGGTTGCCATCTGACCGGATTTTGAGGGTGTTTACCGGACTCCGCGGTAACAAGCTGGCTGCGACGCCTCCACTTCCAACGGCGCGGCGTCTATAATTTTTGTATCGGTTATAGTTTCTAAGAAAAAAATATAAAAAAAACTAAAGTCCTAAATATCTCAAAAATTAAAAGAGACTGTAAAAATTGTATAAAACAAAAAAGGTGTATTTGTTAAAGCTCCATCTTAAAAGTTATATAAGTTTTTTCTTTAAACACAATTATTATCGAGATATTAATAAAAAAAATGTTTTTTGGGATTTTTCGTATGCCCTAGAAAAAGTTGAAAAATTAAAAAAATATATTTATAGATTTTTTGGTAAAGATAATTAAGTTCATTAATTTCTAATTAAAAAATTGTAAAAAATGTTATAACAAAATTTAGTTTTAATTTGTGTATATCCCAAAGACCGAATTTTGATATAAAATCAGGATTATTTATCAGTCACAACCGAACTTTAGAATTAGATACTTGGTAACCTTATATTAACCTAACTTTAATTTAGCCATTTTTTGATGGCAATAATCCTACATAAAAAGAAAATATGTAATGAAACTTGAATAAAAAGAAATTACCGGTTTTAACGTTTTTTTCGCACATAAGCAATTAATATTTGTCCCTATTTTAGTCTCTAGTTTTGGATTTTAAAGAATTTCAAGGTCGTTTCTTAAGACCAGAAAATTAAATTTGATTTATAAACAATTCAATTTGATGACTAATGCTAATACTAATACTAATACTAAAATTAAATTTTGATTTATAAACCTGGCATTACTCTTGTTTTTACTACACATGGTCAAGACCATAATTATAACGCGCGTAATGGCCGTGTTCTCCGTATCCCTAGTCAGGGAACTTAATTTTTTAAAAAGTCACCAATGTATAATTTTATTGTTTGTTATAATAAGTGGCCAGAAAGTATAAAAAGTATTTCTCATTTTAAGAAGTTTAAAAATGCAACTAAACGCTTTCTTGTAAATAATTGTTTTTATTTTTTGGGTGAGTATTTGAAGTCTTAAGAAAATGCGTGTTTAGGTACGTTTATTTTATATGCATTTTGTCATATTTTTTTTTTTTTTTTTTTGACTAACATATGAATGTTGTTTTATGTATTTTTGTAAATTATGTGTACGTGAGTGTTTATATACAACTTCATATGGTTTTATATTTTTTTAATAGTAATTTTAACTTTAGTAATGTAGATAGGTGGTGTTATACCTTTAACTTGTTCTTTTACTTATTTTATTTATTCTCAATACATGTTTGTGAAAAATGTTTTTCATTCCATTATTTTATTATTGTATTAATTATTAATTTAACATATATTTATTTGATGACACTGATACTGTTAATCAGTCTTATGGTTAATAAATACATTTCATTTCATTTCAAATTTATATCTTGACACTCTAACCAACGGTACTCAATATACAAGTAATAGGATTTTTTTAAATCTAAATATTTTTAATAAAAAATTCAGCCAGTTGTAAGTAATCTTACTTTTAATAACATATATATACGTTGCCTAAATTTTAGTATTTGCCTAAACACTTTATGTTTTTACTAACAGACATAGTATATAATTAAAATATTGGAAAATACATAAAAAACAACTTTTTACATTAATCTTCATTTTCTAGGTCAATAGTTATGTCATTTAAATACTCCAAATCATCTGGATTAAAAAGCTTGCGTTTTTTATTAGAAATATTTTGGTTTAATGTATCTTCTGATCTTTTACTTTTGGACAAATTACTTTTTTTGACTGAGTTATGTAACTCTCCTTGGTAAGATTATTTTTATGTGTTACATTCTTGGATTCAATAAAGGCTGCGTTCTTGTTTTTATTCGTTTGATTATACTTTGTATTTGCATCAGTGTTAGTAGCAAAAACTGGCAAGGGTTGATATTTGGTAGAGCCAGTAATTTTAGAAACTGGTGGCTTTTGATGTTTGTGCAAATTTAGCGGAGCATTAAATTTCTTTGACACGTAATGGTCTTGGGGTTGAATGTTCTGAATATATTTAATGGGATGGGAGTTTATTATAAGTGTTTGTTCACCATTTGTCGGTACATTGCCTTTAATGTTAGATAAATCTTTGATATTATTATTATTTTGAGGTGTTGGATTAATAGCTATACTTTTTTCGACTAGGTAGTTGTCATCAAAATCTTCCGTTGGGGTATAAAACATATTTTTGAAGTTTGGCGCTCCTTTAATGCTCTCTACAAAAGACAGAAATGGTTAGACTTACTCGATATACCGGCGCTAACATTTGTCATATAGACCTGTCATGAAAGGTTTCAGTTAAGAGATATTCTAATGTACAGGGTGGGCCAAATTCGACGCTTTTAATAGGAAACTCATGTTCCTGTATGTTTTACACAAAATCTGACCCCCCTTTGCGAGGCTCAAATTTCAAGCCAAACTTACTGGTGAAAACGCAACTCGCTATCTTGCGTCGTTTACTCGCTACAGGGTATTTTTCAATTTCTGGCATTTTCTTTATTCCTTCATAACTTTTTTATTTATAAAGATTTTTAGTTATAAAAACATTTTCACAGCAACTTTGTCTTGCGATTTCAAATATGCTGTTTGTTTTTTTCTAAGATGACGAATTTTTGACTTATTTATTTATTTTTGGAATTTTTAAATGGAACACCCTGTATATTATTTCAATTTTAAAATGAGCAAAAAATTACCGTTTCAAAAATGTTTCACACTTTGTATTTATTTTCAGCCGTTTCTGAGATAAATGGCTTTTTATGTTTTTAATTATTCATATTGGGTAGAAAGTAGGCCATGAAAGGAGCAAACATGTTTATTACTTTAAAAATCCTAACTTAACTTATGTATTTTATAAACTTTAAAAGCTATATATGTTTATCCAATAAAAAATATTTTTGTCAAATTTAAAACCATTAAAACAACCAAGATACTTTATATAATAAATGCTCCTAATTTATCTGTTATATTTTATTTACTGCTATACCGCAAAATTACTAACCTTTTTTATAAATAATTTAATAATTTAAAGAAGAGTTAATTATTTTATTAATGTTTTGCCCTAAGAACTTTTTGAGCATGTTTAAATATCAGGCCAATATTTTATATCTAAAATAATTGCAGAAAACAACACTATTTTCCATTATGCAGGTAAGCAATAGGTGGCCATGGAAAACAAATGCAAGCTTCTGACTTCTTAAGATGGCTAACACATTAAATTATCATCCGCTATTCGTTGTTGCTACCTTATTAAAATGTACGAAAATGAAGAAAAATATGATATGTTAAAATGTTTTATACAGTGCGATGAAAATGTTGAATGTGCCGAAAATTTGTATTTAACTAGGTATCCGGAAAGACGACAACCGCATAATACTATATTTTATAGGTTTAAGAACAATTTAATAAATTATGGCAGCTTTATCCAACCGAGGCCAAAGAATTATGAAAGTCAAAGAGACCGAGAGTTAGAAGAAATTACAGTTTTGGGAGAAATTGAAAATAATGGACATAAATCAACAAGGGGTTTGGAGGAAGTTACTGGTGTAGCAAGAACATCCGGAAGACGTATTTTAAAAAAACATAAATTTAAGCCTTTTCGAACAAGAAAGGTTCATCACCTATACCCTACCGATTATGAACATCGCATAAGATTTAGTAGATGGTTTCTTGCCAAATGTCAGGAAAACCAGAATTTTCCAATCAACTGCATTTGGACTGATGAAGCGTCAATTAGTAGTTCTGGAATTTTTAATAGATACAACAGTTACACCTGGGCACGAGAGAATCCACATGTAACTGTAGAAGTGGTTAATCAAGGACGATATAGTTTTAACGTGTGGGTGGGAATTTTTAGAGGCAGGTTGGTTGGCCCTTATATCTATGATGGTATTCTGAATTCACAGCGCTACCTGGAAATCCTAGAACAATTTATTGAACCATTGATAGATAGTTTGCCATTGGCTGAAAGGGCGTTAACATTTTTTCAACAAGATGGTGCACCGCCACATAATTCCAGAATTGTTACAAATTTTTTGGATCAAGAATTTGGCGACAACTGGATGGGCAATCAAGGTCCAGTCCATTGGCCAGCCAGGTCACCAGACCTGACCCCGATGGATTTTTTTATGGGGCAAGATAAAGGATTTAACATTTCGCCAGAACCATAATTCAAGACAGGAACTGGAAGCAGCTTTACTCGAAGCATTTAATTCCCTCTCCAATATTGAAATAATAAATGCAGCAAGGCAGAGCACACGGTTCAGATGTCAGATGCGCGTACGTGAAAACGGCAGGCAATTTGAACATTTATTATAAATAAGTAAATTAGTAGGTTTGTTTAAAAAAAATGTTTTTAATAAACATGTTTCCTCCTTTCGTGGCCTACTTTCTACCCAATATAAATAATTAAAAACATAAAAAGCCATTTATCTCAGAAACGGCTGAAAATAAATACAAAGTGTGATACATTTTTACATATTAAAATTGAAATAATATACAGGGTGTTACATTTAAAATTTCCAAAAATAAATAAATAGGTCAAAAATTCGTTATCTTAGAAAAAAACAAAAAGCATATTTGAAATTGCAAAAAAAGTTGCTGTGAAAATGTTTTTACAGAACTAAAAATCTTTATAAATAAAAAGTTATGAAGGAATAAAGAAAATACCAGAAATTGAAAAACACCCTGTAGCGAGTAAACGACGCAAGATAGCGAATTGCGGTTTTCACCAGTAAGTTTGGCTTGAAATTTAATCCTTGCAAACGGGAGTCAGTTTTTGTGTAAAACATACAGGAACATGAGTTTCCTATTAAAAGCGTCGGATTTGGCCCACCCTGTACACCAGAGTTGGGTCGAATACTGAAAATCGGTATTCGAATACGAATATCGGAAAAAATATATTCGAACACTCGGTATACACGAACAGCCGGAATCGGTATTCGAATACCGGAAAAAAAGATTCGAATATTACAAAAAGGAAAAAAACCAATGATTAAAAATTTGAAGAGCAAAAAAAAGGTCCTCACCTCACTTTTTGCCTACTTTTTGTTCCCTTTTGTTATTCTACTAGTGACAATTTTGGTATTCGAATAGTCGGAACGCCGGTATTTGAATACTCAAAAAAGTATTCGTCGAATACTTCAAAAGTATTCGAATACGGAATCCCAAATACTAACCAAAAAAAGTATTCTGCCAAATACCGAATAGCAAACACACAAATGTATTCGAATACTACTCAAATACCGGCAAAATGTATTTTGAATACTATTCTGAATACTGAGTATTCGAATACGACCCAACTCTGATGTACACGAGATAATCTAAAAATTAGTTTTAAATTGCTTTAATAACAAAATTTTTGGATAATGTAGACTACGTATAATATTCCTAGAATGATCTTGAAATTAATCCTGAGAAAAAGAATTTGCAATGACACCTAAACAAATTCCAATAGAAATAATTATATCCGGGATAAAAATGAGCTTTAGATAATAGACTACAAGTACTTAAAGGAAATTCGTCAAAATTTAGTCAGTATTCTAAAATATTAAAATCGCCGACCACAGTTACAACAGAAGAATAAGAAGAATAAAACTAATATTATTGATTGCTACATTTTTGCTTAGCAGAACTTGAAGAAGCAGCACTCTGCAGAACACATGAGTACAAGATAAGTATTTGATGACTTTATTCGCGACAAGAAGCATTATTGTGTTTTAGATGCATTGAACTGAAAAACATTTTGACGCCTCAATACTCCATTCTGCATCGCCCTGCTGTTGCTTTTCAAGCTAGGTTTAAGATTGGTTTAAAAACCAGAAAATTGGAGTTAAGAGTACCGTCGTCCGCAAAAATATGAATGAAATTGGATGTGGAAGAGAAAAGGTCGTTGTTGTGAAGAAAACAAAGAAAAATAAGTTGTTCCCAGTACCATAGAGTAAATTATCCGTAGGTACGTTACTTTATGCCAGTACTAAGCCCTGAGATACCCCAGCATTAACTTGGTGAAATCTTGAAGAGTGGCCATTCACAATAACCGATATACGTCTATTAGAAGGATAACTGGAGAACCAAGAACAAAGTTTAGTTGGAAGACAGTAGAAAGGAAGTTCAGTGAGAATTGCATCTGTCAGACTTGGTTTAAAGCTTTGGATATATCAAAAGAAACGATCTAGTATTCAACTAAAAATTCAAGGAACTTGTTTCAGTTTTGTGATAGGAATGGAGATCCGAAGTAGTTTTGTTCTGCGACAAAATTTATACCGCATACAAAATTTTGTGCTTTTCCAATATTTTATGATTTAAAAATAGATTAGTTTCCCATTATTTTACAAAGAACCAAGAGAAGTAAAATAGTTAGATGAAAAAGTTTTAGATTCTTTCATGGGGATAGGTCATGTCACATGTGCAGCTTTCCAGCTCTCCGGAAATTATATATTTGTGATATAAGAAAGTCAAAACACCGAGTAAAATTGGTTTTAAGTTTAAGAGCCCATTTTTTTAATGGACTTCTAGTATGCCATTCAGCCTAGATGATTTATTGGTGTTAAGAGAAAAAAGCATATGCATGATGTGTTTTCCTTTAAAAATAAAATCAAGAATTTGGTAAAGAAATGCGGCAATTGTTGGAAAAATATGATTTACGGAATGGTTGAGGGTGAAATTGGTAGCTTAAAAATAGTTTGGCCTTTTCTTTACAGGTAGAAATAATTTCATCTTCAAAGGTTAGGGGAGGAAATAAACTGGTACAAAAATTCTGACCTGGGTTCACTACCATTTGAGCATGAAAGAAAATTGTGTTTTTTAAATGCAATTATTAAAGACGTCTTTGGCCTCTAAAATAGTTTAGTTCTACTGGTTTCTTGCTTTAATGTTAGCCTATCGAATATTTGAACTTGGATTCTGACGAAACGTATTGTGAGCTTGTCACATGATAAGAAAACAAAGGTTTTTGATTGGACGGTTTTGGGTACCTTTTTGGCATGAGGAAAATATATTCCAATGTCCAATAAAATTTATTTCTTAAGTTGCTGACAAATTTCCAAAGGATCATAGGAAGAAATGCAGATGGTATCCCAAGGTTCATCTCTCCGGTGACGTAGTGAACAGAGCTTTGGTCTTGAAAACCAAAAGTCGCCGGTTCGATTCCCGACCAGAAAGACTTATTTGAGAAGTACTTTTTAAAAATAACGTCCGTGATGGCACTACCGCGTTGTCTAAGAGGTGCTGTAAAGTACGAAACTTGCATGTTTCAGTGCTTGGACAACGTTGACGGAACAGGGAAAAATTATGGTTTAATCATCTAATAACCCGACACCCACGATGCCCTAGTATTTGGACATAAGCCTTCGTGGGATGTTACAAAGAT
>JACEGR010010109.1:0-21133 GCA_014170235.1 Listronotus bonariensis
CAATTATTAAAAACCCCAAACAACCCAATAACAAACCCTGGTTTTCCAAATCCTGTGATAAAGCTAGAATTTTAAAAGTTCAGGCTCACAAGAAGTTTCTACAGGATCCTAGTCCAGAAAACCGACAGACCAGCATTGAAGCAAGAAACTACTACAATTAAACAATTTCTAAAGCCAAAGACTCCTTTTACAATCGTATCTAAAACAAAGTTCTTTCTTGCTCAAATGGCAGCAAATCTTTCTGGTCCTTTGCGAAAAACATAAGTAGCAATTTTTGTACCAGTTCTTTTCCACCACTAACTTTGGAAGATGAAATTATTTCTACCGCTTAAGGAAAGGCAGAACTATTTGCTAAACAATTTGCTGCCAATTCAACCCTTGACCCTCCCGTAAATCATCCAATTCCAGCGGTTACCCCGGTTTCTCATAAAATGCCCGATATTATTTTTAAGGTAAATTACATTAGGCGTATCCTTTCTTCCCTTAACACCAAGAAATCGTGTGGGCTGGATGGCATACCAGCGGTCGTTTTAAAAAATGTACTCCAGAACTTGCACCAATCTTAACCCGGCTCTTTCGAATTTCTTACGACACAGGTATCTTTCCGGAGAGCTGGAAAGCTGCACGTGTTCAACCTATTCCCAAGAAAGGATCTAAATCTCTTCCATCTAACTGTCGACCAGTTTTAATTCTATCAGTTCTTTGTAAAGTAATGGAAAAATGAATTAATTCACAAATTCTTAAGTACCTACTTAGAAAAACACAAAATTTTGTATGACAGGCAGTATGGATTTCGCCACAAAAGATCTACAGCAGATCTTCTTTCCTTCGTGTCACACAGCTGGAATAAGTCTCTTGAGTTTCACTCAGTTTTCAGGTTCCTAAACCCATCACTAAACTTGACTTGGAAAACAAACGCAGAGCGATGTAGATGTCTCTTTCGCAGGATCTTAATTTATTATTGGATTGGGGCACCAAAAATCTCGTTCATTTTAATGCATCCAAAACACAATCATGTTCCTTGTCGCGAAAAGAGTCATCAAATACTCATCCTCTATTTATGAGCGGCCAAGTTTTACATAGCAAAGACACCTTCAATCTTGTGGGCGTCACATTTGAAAGTAACCTTAACTGGCATAAACACATTGTATCTATAGCCACGGCAGCTTCAAAAAAGCTTGGATTTCTCTTTCTAGCCAAAAAGTATTTTTCCCCTTCTAATTTATATACTTTATATGTGTCCCAAATCCGACCTTCCTTGGAGTATTGTTCTCATATCTGGGGCATGGTTTCCCCACAACCCTAAGCATTCTGGATTCTATTCAAAGAAGAGCTATTGTCTCATTAATGATCCATCACTTACAGAAAGGCTTTCCTCTCTTGCCCATCGTCGGGCTGTGGGGGATCTATCGCTTTTTTATAGGTACTTCCATGGCTTCTGCTCTGAAGAATTGTCCAGTATAGTTCCTCCACTCACGGTTCCCAACAGAGAAACTCGTGGTTCCGCGCGTATGCATCCCTATACGGTCCAACTGGACAGGCCCCGAACTTCCCACTTTGTTCATTCTTTTATCCCTAGTGTTTCTAGGTTGTGGAACCTGCTGCCCGCAGAGGTCTTTCCTTCCCCCAAATCTTCAAGTATTTAAGTCCCGTGTCAACAAACTCCCTTTTACATCGCTTAAGACACCCACGGTACGTTAGTATTAGGCTTTTAGTCTTCGTGGTTTGTCCAAAGATAAAGAAAAAAAATAGGCATGTAAACAAGGTGACCACCGCACAGTGCGTCGGTATGTGGACAAAAGCGCCAAAATTATTAATTTCATAACAACTTAAATGTATAATAATATGTGTAGGAATATGTTAAATGTATAATGATATTACAGTATTGCTTTCTGTATTAGCAGAGTGTACCCTACTTAATTATTAATAACAACTATTTAGAACTATTTAAGTGCAATAGGACTGATACGATTTTTGTCCCGAAATTCCTATCTCTCAACGCACTGCGCATCGGTCCCGTTTTGTTGCTTTACCAGTATATACAGAGTGTCCAAGAATATGTGGGCAATCTTTCGGATTCGTATAGAACACATAAAAATAGTGTGACAAGTTCATATAAAATATTTTCCTGCTTTAATTATTGAAGATTATGGGACTTGCCACAATGCTGCAACATTATTTTTTGTTTCGTGAAAATAAAAAAAAATATTTTTCTATAAGTTTTTAGTACCATTTTCAACAGAATAATGTTTTTAGATGTCCCTACTAAACAAAAACTTGTTTATGTCGAAAACACTTTAATTTATCGACATCTAACAGGAGTACCTTTTTTAGGTAAGGATTTAAGCTACTCAAAAATAGTTATTTCATTTCTTTATTATACAGGGTGTAAAACTATTTAACACTATTGTGTCAGGGTAAAGAGCCCTTACTTCTATTTATCATATAAAAAATTATTTTATTATACCAAGTACTATAAAAGTTATTCAAAGAAAACCAATTTTCAGTGGCGTCCTTTAAGGGCACATATGTCTGTAAAGAGGGGCTCTAGGAAAAAAATTATAGAGAAACTTGTCACATTATTTTCAAGTGTTTTATATGAATCCGAGAGATTGCCCACATATTCTTGAACACTCTGTATATACCTTTTCACTCAGCTGAACCTGTATATGGATAGTTTTGTGTCCAATATAAAGTGAGCCAAAAAAAAAACATATTTCTTTTAGAGAACCTTCATGTTGGGCGGACGTGGCAAAAAAACAATTCACATTTACGGTATCCCTACGTTTGAGCAGTCTCCCATCTCTTGTTAGATAAAGCTAATAGATAAAGACAGAAATTGACCATTGAATTTTGCTTTCACTCATGAAATCTCCTAAGATATAAAACGACAAAGGTGTCTTGGTGAAGATGTTTATTAGTCCAGTCAAACATGTGTATAATTAAATATCGACAAATAATCTGTTTTTAGTGGTTTGGGAAAAGCGGGCAGTTCCTGAGTAAAAAATATCTGTTAAAATAAAAAATAATAACACTTACGCCCGAAAACAACGAAAATACCTGTTTAATGGTATTCTTTCGAGACATGATCAGTGAACAAATTGAAGGAAGTGAAACTGATATAATTGTTCTGAAACTTAAAGGCTAACTTTATTCTGAATCCTATACTTATACTAAATTATTATTTCAAATGGCATCTGTCACGTGATCAAATGATTAAAGGGATATTTTCTAAAATTTCCGTTCCTTCCCTTCACTTGCGCCCCTCCCCATACACAGGGTTATTTTTAAGGGATATCTTCTTTGTTAGCTGCTTACAGCAGCTGTAAGCACTTTAATTTTTTGAGAACTCAATGACGTCAGCTCACAGCGGTTGTTAGCGGCCTCGGGAGATGTCTAGCCACTGTCTAACAGGTTGAAAAAACAAAGAGGGGGAAATATAGCCGAATTTGAGGTAAAAATTCAAACAAAATTGACTAATTATATACTAATAACAATAACAATAATATGTGTGGGAAACCATGTGAAGGATTAATTCAACTGCAATTGAAAGTATTGTGCATTTTTGTTATAAAACGGAAGTTACCATTTTTTAGGTTATATAATTATTTTTTTAATGTCATATGTCGTTGGCGGTAAGCGTTTTTATTTTTTTGATTCACATTTTAATGACGTCAGCTATTAGACAAGCTTATTAGCAGCTGTAAGACAGAAGAATTAGAAAAATATCCCTTAGGATTAGTAGCAGGTCAAGGAGGAAAGTGAAACTGATCATGTCTGGAAAGAATATTACTATAGAAGGAAGTATCAAACACAAATAAAAAAGGGTTAGGGTAGAACATAAAATTTGTACGTTCGTATTGGGCTATGCGCCTACAATTTTCTGGGGTGCGTTTATTTTAAAACGTCAGATAGGGTAACCTTTTTCAACTTGGTGTTATATTATAAACGGGGAAAAAAGTAGGATGTTGTTTAAAAATAAACAATGTTGTGTACATGACATGACAGTGCAAAAACCAAAAAAAAAAAAAAAAAAGAAACATGAATTTTCTTTGTATTTTCTTCTTTAAGCAGTCCTTAGAGTATAAACCTAATAGAAGAGGTCTTGCCGCTTTGTGATGAAATATAGACTAATATTGGTTTTGGGAAAGCAACAGTTTCTGTGTAAAAAATATTTGCTATTAACTAATTTTTAATAATTCCTTAGCATATTATAACAAAACAGTTAAATTTACTTATTTGCATCGCAAAACCTCATACATCACATTCGCTCTTTGTTTGACCTCCGGACAGTGCGGACGTGCATAGAGGACTACAAAGTTCTTCCCGAAGTGGCGGCTAGAGGTGTCGTACGAACGCTTTTTCCCTTCGGGGATCAAGGAAAGATTCACGCTAAATTGACGGCATCTTTCTTCTGGATCTAAGCGCTGTGAGCGAAGATTCCTATAAGCTGATGGTATCCTGTTTGGTGGTAAACACGAGGTATTTCTGAAATGGCGGGAAATAGATGGGCGTGCCATGGGAACTGTCAGTAGTAAAAGTGAAGGGTATACGTAACACCAGTAGCAGATCTTGGTTTGACAGCCGACAATTTATGCATTACATCGATTGTTGAATTATTTGTTTTCTTTTGGGAATTTCTGGGAGCTACGAGCTCGATTATCCAGATTTTCCGCCGACGAAGCCCTGGAAAGCATAGTCCGGAAGGGGAGAGTGGTGGATTGGACCTGAAGGGACCAAAACCAAGAAATAAAAAATAGAAATAGAAATAGAACCTCATACATCTAGACTAATCTGCGATTCTTCTGAAAATACTTAACAAATGAAATATCCATGATTTTTACTATAAGTTATCTTTACTCCTTTGTTCTTATTATTTTATCAAATTTTTTAGCTAAAAAATCATTATCATTTTTTATAGTCATAAAACGAAAGAAAAATGACATTAATTTTTTCTCTGAGGAAGTGACTAATACGTAAAGTGCTCTAAAGACTACATACATATAAAATCGTAAATAAAATATTGAACTTTGATTCAAACTGATAAAACGGCTTCGAAATGAATGGCTTGCGAATCGTTAATATAAATTTGTCACAGTGAGATATTACTTTAAAGCGGTAGTAAAATGTGCGTGTGGGTGAAATTATTAATATAAAAAGTAACATGTCGGCGTCAATCAAGAACGTAGTTAAATAAAATTGACCTGTTTAATTTGTTTATGTTTTTTATGCTGGCAAAACGGTTTTGTTTATTTTTCTGTAAGTGGCAACAATGATGTTACGTCAAATATTAAGTACGGTGTTAGAGGCATCTGCTAGATGTAGAAGTATTTTTTACGGATGGTGACAGTGTTAAAATAGTTTTTTTTTAAATAAATATATACAGGGTGTCCGGGAAAATGTGGGAAATCTCTCGCACACGTATGGAACAGATGAAAATAACACGACAAATTCCTATAAAATTTTTCCGTTTAAGCCCCCCTGCGGAGATATGATCCCCTAAAGGGGGCAGCTAGAAATCGATTTTTAACTTATAATACTTCTGCAACGTAGTATCTCATTATGCACCCTGTACTCTAGAAATCAACAATAAAACACCATATCGATTTATTAGTGACAATTTAGATCATTAATTTATAATGTCATTGCCAAAACTGAATTATTTTATACGGAAATTTCAAAAGAATCATCGCATTTCATTTTAGTTTACAGCTAATTCCAACACATGCACTCACAGTTACCCAAGACAATAAAACAAATTATTCTACATTTAGAAATCATTTATGACGAAAATATCAGGATTTAATCAAATGTTCAAATATTCCTCCATTAACTGCCAGACAATAACCCAAACGATTATAAAACTCATCTCTTACGTTGGCTAGTTGGTACATCCATATTCTGGCACATTCAGAAGAAATAGCATTCCTTAGCTTTTTTTTTTTTTTTTTTTTTAAATCAGTTCTTTATTCAGATAATCCACATTTCAAATTTACAATAAGTACCTACTATAAACTATATCTAAACAAAGAAAAATTCTCAAAACAATGCTTTAAGCTGGACTAAATTTTCATATTTTTTATTGGTAGCTTAGTTTTTAAATGTCCCCAAAGAAAAAATCGTTTGGCGAAAGATCACGTCGATTTTCTTCACATTTGCAATTATTGATTACTGTGCCTGTAGTTTCAAATTTTTTATTGTCCGTTCTATTGTCGATTTACTTGGTATTGACCTATTGGAAAAATAGGCTGTAAACATGTCCGCTACTCTTCGATAACTATTTCCGTGGTAAAACCATTTTATAATAATGATTTTTTCTTGATTTAAGTAGTTCATTATTTAAGAATGATGTGACATTGATCTGACAACTTGAGAGAAAGAGGTTAAATAATTTTTCTAGTAATTTATTATAAACTTCTAATAATACAAGGCGGGTAAGAAGATAGTAGATTCGTAACTTATTTTAGCATTTATCTCTTAGCTGGCGGACTGAGAAGAGCTGAAATTTGTACACTGGGTACAACTTTTCGTGCTCTTTAAAAAATCCTAATTACATTTTCTTTTATGTTTTATTTGTTTTCTGGGAGATTAAATTTAAACAAAATATTATTTGGCTTTTCTGGAGAAAAGCTAAATAATATTTTGTTTACATGTTCTTCTAAAATAATTAGGGGAGCCAATATTGGACCACTTCAAAATTTACATGGGATTCCCTATGTCCCGCTCGACGGAGCAACACCCGGTATACATAGGTGCGTTTTTATAACGCCACAGCAGTTATATTTTAGTCAATGCATAACTTAGCAAATAAGTAAAAATCATTCATATCCCTTTATTCTTTTCAAGTGAAAACATTAAAAATACTGTTGCCAAACATAAAAAAATGTACCATATGACCGGAATATGGCAATATGGCAGTTGTTGTTGATACATTTTAGCAATTAAAATTAAGCGACTTGGCAACGTTGCAATTTCAATTCAGCGCCGTCATCGGAAACTTTTTGAACCCTTTTAGGCACTATGACATTTCTTAGTTATGTTTTGCTTACTGTTCGTTACTAATGTCTTGATGTCTTGTTTTGAAAAATGCATATTTCTAGCCGTGACACAAACCAAAAATCGGGTAATTTCTGTAAATTTTTTACCAGTTTAGGTTTACACGCGACCTCTGTAACCAGTTCCGAATTAACCTGTAAGCAAATTAAGCAATTGCTTACGGCATCATTGTGGGGGCACCACAAAGGGGCAGTAAAAAGTAGAAAAGAAAGAAAAAAGTACCAACGCCCGTTTTTGTATTATAAAGTTGTTTAGAAAGGTGAAGGCCTTTTTTTTTGCTCTTCAGTTTGGCAACGAAAAATTTTTTTTGGTCGTCAAAAAATTTAATGGCTGGGGGCACCACAGGAGTCGACCGCTTAGGGCATCACAAAGTCCTAATCCGGCACTGTCTATAATAAAAAGAAAGACACTTTGTTTTCTTTTTGAAAATAAATTTAAAAATGTCGCCCTTAGGTCAATTGACAAGATTAAGAAAGAAGGGAGAAAATAGTGAGATTAGGTCAATTTTAAATCTGATTATAGATATATCAAGAAAGTGTCCTACTGAAAATTTCCCAAAAACCACCTACCAAATTTTAATTAAATTAGCTAATGTCGCCATTTGTAAATAGGGTAATAATTGTCTAAAAAGTGGCGGCCACTCCGATTTTAATAACATTCTGTACACAGGGGTTTTTGGGGCGCTGATCAGATTCGGATACGTTTCGTTCTCAAGATATCCATCATCAAAGTTGAGTTTTAAACCAACCTTATTTTCACCATATTTCCCCTTTCAATCATTAATTAAAAGCCAAATCAACACACAGTATTTGATCTTTACGTTTTAAAATCCAGGTTTTCTACACATTTCACACTTTTTGCATTAAATTGCATACTTTACTTTCAATCGCAGTAGGTTATGGTGGCACTGTGTCAAAGCCGTTTCTAAGGTGACTTGTGCACTGGTGCAAAAAAATATTTTGCGCCCCTATAAGAGAATGTATCTTGGTAAATTGGGGTATTTTAATTTTTGAAGCCCCAAAAAGGTCCTCGGTTTCAAAATACATTGCTGTCTCCTCAATTCAATATTTTTGAAGTCCAAAAAAAATGTATTTTCTATATTACCGCCCTTCATTTCAAATATGTTCGCCCTTTATTTCAGATATGTCCGCCCTTTATTTCAAAATTTTTCGCCCGCCCAGCATTGCGCCCTGGTGCTTTGCACCACTTGCACCACCCGGAAGACACGGCACTGCACTGTGTATACAACATGGTTGTAGCCTTTTTTTTAATTGAACTTTTGCAATTTATCCAATAAAATGTGTAAAATCTTTTTAGAGGTATGTGAAAACCCTGGGGAAACACACCATCGACCTCAAGCCTTATTATCCTTATAATATCCTTCATACCTAAATAACTATATTTTGGAATATTTTCGCAAAATTTCCTTTAAAAAAGCTGACGGATACTTTGGGCAACCCTGTATACTTTTATCAACATTCTGCAACCAACAAAACTGCACTGCTGCGACCTTGACATCCAACGCGCGCGAAACCTTCGCCACTTATCGCCGATGACAAACTTCAAATTTAGTTTGTCAACATCATTTAGTCAAATGACAGACTCATTATCAAATTATCAAGATGTTTATTTACTTCTCGTAAATCGCGTTTCCGAACAACACATTATTCTATTAACGGGTGCTGAATTTTAATAGAAGAAATATTGGATAATAGTGTTTTTAAAATTCGCGGTGAAGATCGACATGGTGATGTTGCTCGAGAAGAATGGATAAATTTGCACAAAGGTAACTTTTTCTTTCAATATTGACCATAATTATGTTAAGGGGGTATTTTAAAAGTCAAAATTAGACTATTTTTCTATAATTGTTTAACCCAAAATGCACTTTCTTCGAGCTTCAATTATCGTCAGTTGCGAAGGAAAAAATCACTGTGATTAATAACATTTTCTTACCAAATCTCTCGAAAATTTGCACGCCTCTGTTACATTAGGTAGTGGATTCATTGCTTGTCCTATAAAACGTTAAACGGAGATTTGGGAGGGTAAATTCTGATGATATTTACGGTATTTTTTACTGTGATTACTTAAAAACGGTTGGAGATAGATACCATTCGAAACGTCGTGTATCAGTTAAATAAAAACGATGGAAGTCCAAAAAAGTAGTATAATTAAAAACATAGCTTTGTGTACCACCTTCAAAGAATAATCGAGTCATCCCATAAAAATTGTTAAAAAAGTTGGTAATTTTCTACAAAGTTGCGACAACTTCGATTTTAACGAAATTTGGTATACGTAGGTAGGTTTTTGGGGCTCTGATCACAAATCTAAAAGTTTTTTTTGGCGGAAACGTTTCGTTCTCTAGATATCCATCATCAAAGCTAAACTTTAAACTAACCTTATTTTCACCATTCTTTTTGCACACAATTCTTGATTTAAAGCTAAACTGGTACACAGTATTTGATTGGCACCCAATGATTTTTTTTCACCTTTTAAAACCCCGTTTTTTTCTGTACAGCGTGTCTACTTAAGTTCGCACCATATGGAAAACTTTTTAATATTAATTTTACAAAAAAAAGTTATTCTTTATAAAAAGTTCTGCATTGTCTAAAACCTAAAATGCAATCATCAGATAATAATTTTTTGCAGTGGTATACGAGGTATGTCAAAAATTATATATTTAGCCACCGCGGCTTCAAAATAGCTTGGATTTCTTTTCCGAGCCAAAAGGTATTTTTCTCCTTCCAATTAATACACTTTGTATGTGTCCCAAATTCGACCCTCTCTGGAATATTGATCTCATGTCTGGGGAATGGCATCCCCTACAACCCTCAGCATTCTTCATGCCATTCAAAGAAGAGCTGTTCGTCTTATTAATAATCCTTTACTTACTCAAAGACTTCCTTCTATTGCCCATTGTCGAGCTGTGGGAGATCTATCGCTCTTTTATAGATACTTTTACGGCTTCTGCTCCGACGAATTATCCAGTATAGTCCCTCCTCTTGCAGCTTCCAACAGAGAAACTCGTGGTGCCGCACGTATGCATTTCTATACGGTCCAACTGGACAGGCCCCGAACTTTCCATTTCGTTCGTTCTTTTAACCCCAGAGTTTCTAGACTGTGAAACCTACTTCCAACCGAGGTATTTCCTTCTTGAAATATTGAATGCCAATGCCAATAAAGAAAGCTCAAGAATTGCGTACAAAGATAAGGGGGAATATGGTGAAATTAGGTTAGTTTTCTATTCAAGTTTGATGCTCAATATCTTGAGAACCAAACAGGTCCGACTAAAAATTGGTTCTCGAGATATTCATCATCAAACTTGAATAGAAAACTAACCTAATTTCACCATATTCCCCTTATTTTTGTACGCAATTCTAGAGCTTTCTTTATTTGCATTGGCATTCAATATTTCATTTTCACCTCTTAAAAACCCATTTTTCTACTTATTTTGCCCCTTTTTTCCATAAAATTGCAAAGCTTCACTTTTAATCGTTTCAATTACAGTAGCCATAACATTTTATTATTATTTTGCTACCAATTGTGAAAAAATTAGCTGGTTATTTAGAAATTACCTGACCTCATGCATATGACATGTTGAGGGTGAAGGTTGGGGTAGATTAGATTAGATTAGATTAGGAGGTGGATTGTATATCCTCTATCACTGCAACCTGCTCAGGTTAATTCTGTGTCCTCCGTCCATAGGTTAGAGCACGCTGTCCAAGCCGGCCTTTTTAATCAGACTCCACAAGCTTAAAACCGGCTCCTTGGTAAATCTTGCCGCTTTAGGTTTTTCTTCACCCAGCTTTGCAAACCGCAGACGACAAAGGGCTTCACAGTAGCACCATACATGTTCTGCGGTTTCTTCCTCCTCCTAGCAAAACCTGCATAGGGTTCCTTCTACCAGGCCTATGATTTCCAGGTATTTATTCAGTCTGCAATGAACTGTTAATTCACCCACTATTATTCTTACTGCCTTCCCGTTGTAATTCAGAAGGTATTTCGTAAATTCCGGCGAGTAAGCCTTAATGAATACTTTTGCTTGACGCTGTCCTGGTGTTCTCCGCCAGTCTTGGGATTCCCTCATAATCCATGATCTAATAGATGACCTTACTTGACATGACGGAAGACCGCAGTAGGGCTCGGGACCTACCATCGTCCTGCCAGCCCCCTTCTTTGCCAATTTATCAGCTTCCTCATTGCCCTCGTGGCCTCTGGTACCCAGCCAATGGTTAGCTTGTTGGAGGCTCTTCCAGGGCAACTACACAGTCCCGCACCAGCTGAAAGCTGATTTTGCATGACCTGATCGCCCTGATGGCTGCCTGGCTGTCCGAGTAAATTACTATGGTTTCATCATTTCAATTACAGTAGCCATAACATTTTATTATTATTTTGCTACCAATTGTGAACAAATTAATGCTGGTTATTTAGAAATTACCTGACCTCATGCATATCACATGTTGAGGGTGTAGGTTGGGGTAAATGCGTCTATGTTTTTGTAGGTCAACATGTTTTCCGATGTTTGCATTATAAAATATTATAATTCAAGAAAAAAAAGGGCTTAGTCGTAAATTTTCCATTCATCGTTACACTGACATGTTTAACGTATATCAAATCATTAACGCCACAATTCTTAGGCCACGGCTACGATACTAAGCGTCGGCGACCAACGGAAACCGAGGAGTGTGAGAGCACTGCACTTTGATCATTAGGGTAGCATAAAAGAATTTTTATTTTTAAATCAGGCGACTGCAATATACTTGTGCAAAAAGCCTTGCCGCTGCCGCTCGAAACGAACTAATATTATCCGCGGAGCGTTTCTAATGTATATAAACTGGTTTCAAAACGCTGTTTACCACAAAATATTGTGGCCAGTACCGGCTGCCAGTACAAAGATTTGATACTTTCCTCTCGCCGCTTCCGCTTGTTATCGTAACCGAGGCCTTAGAATTTTTAAAAATAAACAAGTTGTAGTTTACGCCAGAATTAATCCACTTCTGAAGTTTAAAAAGTATATATAAATTATTTTTTTAACTTTAAAGAATAAATCTATACCCAAAAGTTTATTAGTGAACTAAGTGGGTTTTATTTTGTTCTCCTAAGTACTTAGTTGTATGGAATTTTTAATTTCCGGAAAATGCAATTGCTCATATCAAATTCACTTTTATCAAATTCAATTACTTATCAGCAATGTATTGAGAATTTGATTATTTGTATAATGCGTAAATAAATTGAATAAGGATGCAAAGGAATTAATTAGTTGTCTTGAGATAACCTTTTAATTTTAGTAACACAATTCCTCGATTATGTTATAATTCATATTAATTATTTGTTTATATGTATAAATAAACTATTTGGAAAAGGACAATACATAGGTATTTTAATTTACCTGTAATTACAGAACTAAGATTTTATTTACACCTACTAAGAACCAAAAGGCAATTTTTAATGTGGAAGAATTTTGGTTATTTCTACCAGTGGCATTTCTACGGAATGTTTACTGGTAAGATTTTATAAAAAAATATATGTTACGCCATTGCTTTTTCCAAAAAGAAAAATTATTTTTAAAATTTCCATTTATTTTGCAACAAATTTAGCCTCTTGACCTTTTTTTTTGTCCGATGCACCGTTTTCACGTAAAATTATAAAAGCCGTTTTTAAAGCATGTTTGGTACAGCCAAATTATTTGAAACTAGTGGGCAAATGCCCTATTTTTAGTTTTTTTTATGCGAAATAAGAATCAGATTTGTTGCAAAATAAATGATGATTAAAGAAATGATTTTTAGTTTTTAAAAAGCAATGGCGTACCATTTATTTTAATCTTTAGTGTTCATCCCATACGGACGACACTGGTAGAAATATTTTAAAATCTTCTACTTTAAAAATATCTTATTGGTGCTTAGTGGGTGCGTGACAAATTTCATGAAACTATCTCAAAAAGTTTTAAAATTATGATAAGAATACGAATGTTTTTCATTAACACTTTGTAGCTCAAAAGTTAAGAGGTTTAGGACATTTGTTAATATAAACTTTTCTTTCTAAAATGGGCTGAGGAATCCTATACTGTATTTTTAGCCATCAATTAAATTACCTTCTGTATAATGTCCTTTAAAAAATATTTTTCAAACTACATGGTATCTAAATTTTAAGACTTATTTTTATATCGGTATGGAAAGCAAACCGTCGGCCATAGGCGATTAACGCTTTGAATCCCTTCCACCAATTTACTATGTACTCTCCTACAATTCACCGCTGCAACGAGAGCGAGCAGAACAGCAGAACGAGATCAGGGGCTTCCCTGGCCTACAGCTTCCGCCTTTCACACATCCCACCACAAATATTTACTATGGTTTTAATTCCCTATGGTCGACGAGTTGGTTTCCACACCTGTATAATATCTTTCATACTAATTCAGATTTTTTGCTAAAGATATTTCTAAAATATTGAAAATGTAAATATTTCTAAAATATTGAAAAATGTAAAAAATATTAAATAATAATATCTTCTTTTTATATTTAATATGTTTAAATAATTGCTCGTTAGTTCTGATTTTTGTTGACCGCGCATCATTGCTGATGGGATTTAATACAGTAAAACGCATTTGCCATTAAAATTTAGTCCTTGTTTGTCATAACAAACATTTGCCCATTGCCCAAACTTGTTTTTTTATCTTTGGACAAACCACGAAGGCTAAAAGCCTAAATACTAACGTACCGTGGGTGTCTTAAGTGAGGTAAGAGGGAGCTTGTTGACACGGGACGTCCGCGGGTAGCAGGTTCCACAACCTAGGAACTCTAGGAATAAAAGAACGAACAAAGTGGGAAGTTCGGGGCCTGTCCAGTTGAACCGTATAGGGATGCATACGCGCGGCACCACGAGTTTCTCTGTTGGGAACCGTGAGTGGAGGAACTATACCGGACAATTCTTCAGAGCAGAAGCCATGAAAGTACCTATAAAAAGCGATAAATCCCCCACAGCCCGATGATGGGCAAGAGAGGGAAGCCTTTCTGTAAGTGAAGGATCATTAATGAGACGAATAGCTCTTGTTTGAATAGAATCAAGAATGCTTAGGGTTGTGGGGGACGCCATGCTCCAGATATGAGAACAATATTCCAAGGGAGGTCAGATTTGGGACACATACAAAGTGTATAAATTAGAAGCGGGAAAATACTTTTGGCTCGAAAGAGAAATCCAAGCTTTTTGAAGCTGCGGTGGCTATAGATATAATGTGGTTATGCCAGTAGGTAAGGTTACTGGCAAATGTGACGCCCACAAGATTGAAGGTGTCTTTGTTCTGTAAAACTTGGCCGCTCATAAGTAGAGGATGAGTGTTCGATGGCTCTTTTCGCGACAAAGAACATAATTGTGTTTTGGATGCATTGAAAACTCTTTTAATCGGTGTTTATATCTTTGTTTTTGATTCGAACTCGTATAATCTATCCTCAACTGCGCGTTTGTTCACACCGAGGCAAGTTTTTTTTTATAGTTTTGTTTGAAAGCCGAGAAAACAATGGATTTATTTTTCGCTAAGTAAACCGAGTCTGCCAAAACGTCTATTGTGATAAATCAGCAAAAATCTGACCGATAAATCCTTTCTTTGTTCAAACACCTTATGTGGATAAATATAGAGATTATTAACAAAAAAATCTACGAGGGAATTAGTAAAAGAACTTGATAATATTTACATGGCGCACAGTGCAGTGATCTGTGAAAAAAAGTTTTCTAAGCATGGGTCCTGTTTTTATAGCAAAACGATAGTATAGTTGACCAAATATTCATATCCTAAAATCATAGATTTGTATATCCACGCATCATTAAAATTTATTGCATTAAAGTATAGAGAAATTGCAGGTAGCATATTGTTTCGTAACACCTCGTATAAAAACACGTGCCTTCGTTTTTATACCTTTATTAACAATGTAACGTAAATATGGTTACAATAACAGCAAAATCTTTAATTGTCAATATCTCGGAGTTTACAGCACAAAAGTCGAATCTATACTAATCATTCGAAGGTTTTCTGTCGCCCTTTTATAATAATATGGAAGAGTGAAAAATGATCTAGAATTTTGGAGAAATATCGCGAAAATTCCATAGTACAGGATGGCATAAAAGTTCTTAATGGATAATTCGGGCGGTTTCGGAAACCTTCGAAGGTAATGAAGAACTTGGAAAACTAAAGGTAAATTATTTAAATAAATTAACAAACTAAATTTAATGATCCTAACTCTCTAAACTTCTATAACGTAAACACATTTTTGAACGTCTGTAGCAATATTAACAGTTATATCAGTTATGATTTTGTTCAAATTACAAGAATTTTAACAAAAAAATATTTGTTTTTATGAGTCCTTTAGGATGGAGGCGAGAAATACATTTAAATTTTTGGTAATTTTCTAGAAACCGGCGGCAACTCCGATTTTGACGAAATTTGGTATACGGGGGATTTTTGGGGCGCTGATCACGAATCTGAAAGAATTTATGGAAACGTTCGTTTCTGAGATATTCATCATCAGACTGGAAATTTAAACTAAGCCTATTTTTACACATTCTTCTTTGCACACAATTCTGATTTAAAGCTAGTGGCACACAATATTTGATTTTCCTTTTAAAACCCCGTTTTTTTACGTATTTTCATTATTTTTGCATTAAATTGCATAGCTATACTTTGGATCATTTCAATCCCAGTGTGCCATGAAGCCCTATGTGTATGTATGGTTGCCGCATTATCAAAGAAAAGCCACGCAATTTAATGCAAAAATAATGTTAAAAACGTAGAAAAACGGGGTTTTAAAAGGTGAAAATCAAATATTTTGTGACACTTTAGTTTTAAATCAAGAATTGTGTGCAAAAAGAAGGGGGAATATAGTGAAAATAACCTTGGTTCAAATTTGAACTTTGATGATGAATATCTCGAGAACGAAACGTTTCCGCTAAATCTTTCAGATTCGTGATCAGCGCTCAAAGCCTCGTAGAGCCTAGCCTGTCAGACTGGAATAGCTGCAGGTTTCTAGAAAATTACCAAATTTTTTAATAATTACATTTTAAAGATTTAATTATTTGATGTCCATTAATTTGTTTTTTTTTTTTAATTAAAAAAATGGTAATTTTCTAGAAACCTGCGGCAACTCCGATTTTAACGAAATTTGGTATACGGGGGTTATTTGGGGCGCTGATCACGAATCTGAAATTTTGTTTTGTCATGATTTTTTCAAAAATCCCAAATATCTTAAAAACCTTTTAGTTTTGGTATAGGGATCGTTGATAAAACTTACATTATTTTTACACCTACAATCCAAAAATGAACCAATATACAGGGTGTTTCATTAAAAATACAGGGTTAATATGGATGTTTTTTCTGTACTACCCTGTACAATTTCACCATCGGAGACGCAACTGACGCTCACAACGATTCATGAGAGAAAATAACTGACAAAATTTTGCATCTGGCTCACGGTCTAATAGTAAAAATCGTTGGTTTTTAAGATATTGGCAGTTAATCTTCGTCAAAATCGTCATCTTGGACCAGTTTTTTAATTTTTACACCTAAAAAGCCCATATGCATCTTTAGAAATATCCCTCGTATCCCTTCGGAATTGAATTATTCACAATAACAAGGTTTTAAGTGATAAGCTCTGATTAGAGAGAATAAATTTAAAATGATTTGTTTTACCTAAGCCGCAAATAAGTTATTTTACATACAGGGTGTTTCCCAGTTGCGGTAAGAAAATTTAAGGGCTTATTCCTGAGCCAATTTAATGAAAAAAGTTCATATGAACATAGGTCCGGAAATGCTTTGTTTTTAGGATAGAGTAGGGCGGGGCTAGTTGAACAATTTTTCACTTCATCAGTTACAGCTCCTCAAAAATAAGTCTTAGGGGCTCATAATGCATACTGATGGATTAGAAATTTATCCCTTAGCAATAGTGTCCATAGTAATTTCTTTCTAATAAGTCGAATTTAGGAGCTACATCTATTTTAAAATAGATAGTCAAGTATGCTCAACGTACCCCATAGGTGAGGTAAGTTGAGCAAGGGTATGGGGCTAGTGGAGCACTTAGAAAGTATAGTTAAATCATGGCTTGAATGTTAGATACGTTTACAAAAAAAATACATTTTGACAATTTTCTGTTTATATTTATAATCTTATAGAGTCAAAACAACAAATATCATTAATCAAATAGCAACGTACCTAGCTTAGCTTGACTATTGGATTTAATATCTAGCAAGAAATGCCTTACAAATTAAAAAAAAATTGTAAATTTTATTTAAATTTTTAAAATTATAATTTTTTATATTTTTATTTAAAAATGTTTTTGTTAGAAAATTTTATTTAAAAATTTTAAATTTCCATTGACTCATCTTCGTTTTTAAAAGTTTTTTAGCAGTTTTATTTTGCTTCTCTTGTAATGCCTTCTGTATTTGTTAAAATTGCAGCTTTGCTTTATCTTCTATTTGATTTGGCTTTTCTTGGACCAGCCTTTGGGTATGGTCGAACTATTTCCAGAGAAAATTTATAAGTTAGATAGGTCAGCTTGTTTTCTTTGTTGCTTGTACAAAGTTCGGGTTGCAGCTTCTTTTAAATCTTGAGGAGACTCTAGTAGTCTTACTGTTAATAAGTCCGTATACTAAAAATAAAAAAACATTTTATACTTAAAACCGTGGGGTTAGTTGGGCAACTGCAACTAACCCCAACCTGAAATTTTATAGGAAAAGTGAATTATATCTAAAATCTTTACACATAATAAAACTGCAATAAATTTACCTAAGATTAACACTTACCTGATTGAGAATGGAATACATTTAACTATCACAGATAAAATTTTCCGGCTTGCAATTATTTAACTTTTTAATCACAAAATAAACAATCGCACGGATACTTTTCTCGATCGAAAGGTCACCACTAGTGGTCGCACAATGAGAGTTCCCCTCGCGCTACCCCTTCTTTACGCTATTTGTTACTTTCGCATGCGGTCGATAGTTTTTGAGATATTTTGATTGCCCAACTTACCTCTATGCTCAACTAGCCCCGCCCTACCCTACAGGGTGTTAAACTTTAAAAAGAAAATTGGGATTTTAATAATATTTTAAATATGCCTTATCCGACTTTGATAAAATTTGGCTGTGATATTTGTTGACATAGGAAATTAATTCTGCTAATATTATTGACAAAAAACGTACGCCGCTGACTTTTTGCAACTTTTATATTTTTTTCGGATGAAACACCTAAAAATACAGCTTTTTTATTTTAAATATTTTTACGTAACTTGCTTAGTTTTTCAGAAAAATAAAATAAAATCCGCCAAACTGCATACCTATTCTTGGACCATACAAGAAACATTAGGCTGTTTTTTTCTTTGTAAAATTAAGTGGTATATCTTCTTATTAGCAATTATGTAACAATAACAACCAGGGGCGGTCATATCTACTTTCTGAGGGGGCCATGGGCCGAGAAAAAGTGTGTGAGGTAGCAAAAACAAAAATTTTTAAAGGAGGTTTATTTTTTAAAGAGCAAAAAAAAGGCCTCTAACCATTTTTATTGTTTTCATCTTTCATTCTTTTTATAAAATTACACAAAACCTCCTTCCCACGTATTTGAAAAGGTCCTCACTCTTCAATTCCACCATCTGCCTCACCCCTTGCACTATCCTTGGGGGGAACCTCAATAAATGCCTAAATTTGCCATTAGACATGTATGAAACACAATAAAATAGAAAGTATGTCCCATCCAAGCGGGGGCCATGGCCCCCATGGCCCCCTCCTATGACCGCCCCTGACAACAACAACCAATACTAAATTTAATAACGTTTATAGCTAACAAATTTTAATAAAAAGTGTTTTAGAAATTTTCAGGTTTTTTAAAAGTTTAACAACCCTATCTTGAAAACCAATATTGGAGGTCCCATGTTTATATAAACTTTTTTTTATCAAAATGGCACAGGAATACGCTCTTAAAAACGGTTAGAGATAGTACCATCCGAAACGTCGTGTATCAGTTAAAATAAAGACAATGGAAGTCTAAAAAGTTATATTAATAAAATATTAATATTGTCTGCCACCTTTATAACTAATTTATGTGATACTTTTTTTTACGAATGGAAAGTTTGACAGCACGAGCCGATAGGCAAGTGCGGCAGTCCCATGAGTAAAAAAAGACACTTAAGGCATGTGTTACATACTATATTTTTTCCACGATCGTATAAAAATTTCCCAAAATACCATTTTATACATGTTTAATTTATCTAAACTTATTAATTTTAATTTTGGCAGCGCATCCATTATATTGTCAACAAAAAATCATAGCCTCCTTATTTTTTAAGAGACATTTATTCTCTTCATAACCATGCATTTATTATGTAATTTTAGAAAATTGTATGTATTTACTTTTGTAGAAATAATACTAAAACAGTATAAATTTATTTGCAAACTGTCAAATTTTAAAACTGGTGACACATGAACTAAGATAAATAATGATCAAAATCAAAGGTAACTGACCGTTTCGTTCAGTTGATGTCGCGTTTACTGTTACATTGCATAAATTGATATTTAAGTTTATTATAGTAGGTATTGAAACAAAACACTAATTCAAAGTGTGAAAAAAGCTTCGAAGTGTTAAAAAAGTAACTTTTTTTAACACTTTATATAGTGTACTAGAATGGAGTACTTTAACTTCATATAAACGATTTAAAAAACAGCATTTTTTTTTAACGGTCGTGGAAAAAGGTTATTTGTTGTTTATATTTTTGCCAGGTATTTTGATAAATAAATATAATAATTAAAATTTACACAGATTTTTTCACTGATTACGCCGAGATAGTAAAACTGTGTTATCGTTTTGTCAATGGGGCGCCTGATAAGTGACGTAGATTGGGATTCTTTAAACATTAATTGGTATTTAAAGTTATCGTTTAATATCTCTGCTATTTTAAAAGGTTCTCTTTAGGCGTAAGCTGGGGTTTCTCGATCCTGAAATAGTTAGAAATCTTCTAGGCGGATATGTGACGAAGTGTAATTTCGAAAATAAAATGACTTATTTGTTTGTTAAGAGTTTGATTCCTATTGTGTGTGACTTAGTTTTTGATGGTGTGTTATTTTATTGAAAAACTGCATTGTGTCTATAATACTCGTATTTTGAATCTCAGAAATGGATAATACTAGATTAAGTAAGTTATGAATTAAGAATAAGTATATTAGATTAAATTTTTTACTGAAACCAAGAACCATTTTTCTGTATTTTTTTTCCTTAAAAAAACAGTATAAAAACTAAAACCTTTGCGATACGCTAGGTATATTAGACTAGGCCAAAGGAATCAACATTTTTTTTAAGTATCGAAAATATTGTACAAGGTAATAAAAAATATATCGTGAAGGTTTGTGTCACTAATATTAACGGATGTCCTAAAAGTTTTGGCACACAATATTTATCGGTTTTTTTTAATGAAGAAATTTATTTAAACACTAACTAGTTATCATAAATTACAACTCAATACTTAACTAAACTATACTATCGAATTATGTGGAGTGGCCCATTCTGCTCTACCAGACGCAAATTTCTTCGAATGTCTCTCATGAGGTCCTGGACGGAATTCAGTTCAATTTCTCTTAATTTCTCGTAAATTCGCCGTCTTAATTGTTCCTCTATTGGGCAAGCCTGCGGCAAGTTTGGAGGATTATCGTTTTTGGGAACAAAAGGTATGTGGTGTTGTCGAAGCCAGTTTTGGGTATCTCTTGAGTAATGGCATGATGCTAGGTCTGGCCAAAACATGATATCGTCTTTAGCATGATGTTCGCGGACAAACTCAAGCAATTTGGAAAGGCAGTTATCAATATAGCTCTGACTATTCAAAGCTTCACCCCTCACTCTTCCCACAAATGGTCGGGATACACCTTTTTTAAGACCATTCCTCCTCAATTCCAAAGATATCGTACTCTTAGAAGATCTGTATTGCCTAGCCAGTCTCCTCGTTGACATTCCAATCTGGTTTTTTGCTCTTCTCACCAATCTCTCTGACCTCTGTGCGGTAAATGTACGTGGTCTTCCACTTTTACTACTATTAAAAAGGTCGTTTAAATAGGTTTA
>JACEGR010010110.1:0-21106 GCA_014170235.1 Listronotus bonariensis
CAAGGAGCATGGAGAAGGGGAGAGGAACAGTTGATTTACCCCCACCAATTAAGAAATGGCACACACCTGCGACTGGTGATTGTGTTCAGCGACCAAAAGAGCTCGTCAAAGTTTTATTTTATTCTTGCTTAACGTTGGTAAAAGGACGTGCTTCGTTAAAAGTATGGATTTATTTAGAATTTTTTGTTTCAGTACGCACTTTTTACGTAACATTTTTGTGTCTGAATCAATACTATCAGCCAAATATCTTGCGAACTTTCACCGGTTTGATGGTTAACTTAACACAGCGGGATTACTCGTCATGCGCATGGGAGGTTGTTTTTCCGGCTTGCTATTGGCTGTTATAAATGTCAAAACTCTTGACTTTCACATGTTCAATATGGCTGATGTTTTGTGATTGTTGTGGCTGTATATTTGTTTTGTGTTTTATTCGGTTTGATTTTACGTGTGACCTGTGTTATAGATATAAATTATTGAAACAAAATTTGTGGAAGTTTATGGGTTTTTAATAAATTATTTTTTAAATTATTTACGTTGTTTTTTTTTGAATAAAAACAAATTAACACTTTAACTATCTAGGATTTATTTATGTAACAAAACATTATATACATTAATATTTTATATACATCCGTAAAATATATTTAATGAATATCTTGCTGGAGGTAAAAGCACAATGAACCAATAGAGGATTTCTGTGTGCGTCACTCTCTATTTAAAAAATTTGCTTGAACTGTAAAAGTCAGACAAATGATCAGTTTAAAAAGTATTAATAGTGATAAAAATTATACTAAAGCGAAAAAATAAAAAGGCCTAAAGCCTAAACACTTAAAAAACTTAATAACTGACCCAGTTAAGGTACAAACCAAGATATGGAGCGTGTCTACTTAAGTTCGTACCATAAGGCAAACTTTTTATTAATTTTATGAAAAAATTTAACCATTCGATATTAATTGTTTTCAGTGGTAGGTATATGAAATATCTTAAAAAATATAAATTTATGTTAAGAGGAAAGTACACTTATTTTTGTCAATATTGAAAATTTGTGGAAAAAAGATGTTTAGGATTAGGATTTTTTTCTGCAATAACGAGCATTTTTGAGCTTCTTTTACAAAAGTATTTTATTTTAAAATAAGTATCCAGTAATGTGGAAACTTAAATTTTCATTGTTAATTAAAACCTACAATCTTATCTGCTTCCTTATACCTAAAAAAACAAGTATGTAGATATCGAATAAAATGGACCAAGCACAGTGGCCTATGGAAACTGAAATCCTACTACGCTTTTCTTAGTATAAGTAGGTAATATTAACTTATAGACTATAATACCTTTCAACTAAATAGGATCATCATAAATCTAAAATTTATTTGGTTGGTAAGTTTGAGCATGCTATTTTCATATATTTCTTAAAATTATACACTTCTTTTACATTTAGTACCATTTTTTATGCTAAATAAGTAATCTCGCAATAAAAGTTTAGTTTTCAAGAAATAATTCTTTATTTTCAGTTCTTATTTCCCTAAAATTTATACCTATACATTTTTCCACATTAACCTATTCCAATCTAAGAAAAAAATAGTCTTCTACCAAATAGATTTTAATACACCATTAGCACTAAATTACCAATATTTAGTCATTAAAATATTAATAAATTTCAGTATAAACCACATTTTACACTTTTTATTAATGTTTTATGTATATTTACTCAATAAATCAATGTTTTTGAATATACCGCCGATTGACATTGGGAGTGCGTATGCGCATGCCCTGCCATCCCGCAGACCCTTTCTTCAAATTGTGCCACTTTTCGAAACGGCGATTGATCCTCTATCCTTGTCTATTCTCTTTGGGTATGTGACAATTGGAATTTATGTGGACGAGGACGGATTTCCTATACTATACACCTGGACAAAAAAACCGGACAAAGAAAATGTTAAAATTCAATCATAAATAACTTTTGATTTTTTGACCAATTTTAATTATATTTTCGTCCAGTGGTGGCTTCTTTCATCAAGATAATTATTTAATATGAGGATTGCAAAAAGTTTTATTATTATTACGTTTTTTTCCACAACTACCTTAATAGGGGTATCAAATAAAAGGGTTTTATTGGTATAATAAAGCTCACCTTAAAAAAGGAAAATTTAAGCTGGCCGCCGTCACAAAATGGCGAATTACATATTTTGTACAACTACTTCAATAAAAAATTGTTGGTTAGTTCTGGTTAGTTATAGTAAGGCATTAAATCAATTCTAAACTAAAACCTTGAATATAAACTATGTATAAATTTTTTTATGTTAAGCGGTTTCATTGTTCCAATAGGTAAAAAATAATTTGGTAAGTCCTAGCTACCAGATCGCACCAAACTGGGGTATTGATCAGACAAATAATAAAATCGAATTATTTTTTAGCTTTTTGTACAATAAAACCGTTTAACCTAATTTTTTTACATAATTTATTCAAAACCTTTTGGAGACACCGTTATTTCTTGTTAAACAATAGAAATATTTTACTTCCTTGGACAATTTGAGTACCATTTATTTATAAATATTGTTTCTATGTATTTGGTATCGATAATTGACAACAGGGCGATGGCGATGATGGCGAAATAGGAAAAAAATTGCACATTTTATTTTTCTGCTTTTTGGGAAATAGAAATTTGTTTAGAAGTTTTTATTGGCCACCATTGTACAACTTGTGTTAAAAAAATGTGTTAAATAAATAATAGTTTAAAAAAACAACGCTTTTATATGCAACCGAACTAAAAATTAGAAAATGATTTTCATTACAAAGAGTTTGTATTACAGTAATAAAAGGTCAAACAATAAATCATAATTATATACCTCAAAATAGAATTATAATAAAATTTAAGATAACAGATTAATTCACTTCAGAGTAAAAAGCGTGGGGTGCATTTAACTATTTTTTTTCATAACTTTTCCCTCATAGATATTTACAAATGAAATAATTAACATTTAATATATTAAGCACCCCACGCTTTTATTCTGAAGTGAATTATTCTGTTATTATCTTAAATTTTATTATAATTCTATTTTGAGGTATATAATTATGATTCATTGTTTGACCTTTTATTACTGTAATACAAACTCTTTGTAATGAAAAATTATTTTCTAATTTTTAGTTCGGTTGCATATAAAAGCGTGTTTTTTAGTTTTTTTAAACTATTATTTATTTTTCATTTTTTAGTTCGATATATCAATTAGTTTTCTGCAGACATGTGATATTGGAATGTTTCACGAACTATTTCGTAATCTAATCATTTCATTTAAAGCTTCACTGTTGCATGGGGTTTTTCCCGTTAACTTAGAGCAGTCAAGTTCTTCAATTCGCATACCGTCTAATGATCTCACACGAGTAAGTGCAACATAAGCTTGTCCAGCCGCAAACAGTCGCGAGCCCAGATAAATGACTGCATGATCGACTGTACAACCTTGCATCTTGTGAACCGTCGAAGCCCAACTCAAGAAAATCTATAAAGGAATTTATTTATCCTGGCGATCCTAATCAGGATAACTGGATAATGTTTGCAGATTATTGAATTGTCATGGGTCCTTGATACGTGTGCAAAGTTTCAAAGAAATCAAATCGCTGGAAGTTGGTAAAAATTAAGCTTAAAGATTCCGTTACATACATACATACATACATACAACCCAAGCTAATAAAAGCGTGTTAAAAATTGCATTTTTAGTTTTCGACAGCCAATCATCAACAGAACAATATCTAACTTTTAAAAGTATTTGACGTAAACAATACTGACGTATCCGGCCATTTGGAAAATAGACTGTTCTATTCTTTTAAAAGGAAACGTTTGATACAATTCCGCGGGGTGGTGTATAAAAACTTTTTCTCTTTATAAATATATTCTTTTAATTGATCCTAGACTTGTACTTTTTTTATATATCTTTTTGACATCCCACGAAGGTCTATGCCTAAATACCAGAGTACCGTGGGTGTCGGGTTATTAGATGTTTAACCCATCGTTCCCCCTGTTCCGTCAACGCTGTCCAAGCACTGAAACATGCAGTTGCATTTCACAGCACCTTTTAGACAACGCGGTAGTACCACCACGGTCGTTATTTTTAAATAACTACTACCTAAATATGTCTCCACCGCTGGGAATCGAACTGCCGACCTCTGGCTTCGAAGATCAAAGCTCTGTCCACTAGGTTACGGGGGACATATTTGGACATATATTGAGAAAAATACCTAGTAGGTAACTATGGTTACTGACTTTTTAAGCCAATAAAATACATCTTTTATTGTGGTAACTAGGGTTACTGACTTTTTAAGGGGCTCATAGACGATCAATATTATTGGGCAAAATATTGTACAGTTATATTGCTAGTCGTCCCTAAACAGTGCAATATATTCGGACAATGACTATATGTAATATTGTGAACACCTAGTATAAAAAGTATACATTTTGGGAATTTTAAAAATTATACATTTTTGGGAATTTTAAAATAAGTAAACATTTTAATTAGGTTACTTAACATTAGGAATTTTGCTAAATAAAGACATACGTGAGGTGTCAAGGTTTTAAAAATATAAATTAAACAATTTTCTAGGTTACTCCGATAATAATAAAATAAAACATTAAACAAACTGTGTCGCGTAGAAATGCAAAACAAGCACTGGAAAATTTAATATTTAAAGAAAGAAAGAAATTAGAAAGAGAAAGATTAGATAAGAGGTAGTACCTACCAGTGAAGTTCAGAAAAAGTTTAAATTTAGTTAAGTCCCGTACGGGCTACCCCTAGTGGGGGTATGCCCGTACTAAATTAAGTTAGTTCAATAAGTTAACTTATTAAAAAAATGCGAAGTTAGTTTTGATGGTCCACCGGTCTCATGGTTCAAAAGATAGTTACATATGGTAGATTTGCCCCAGTGACGTAAAATGGCTATATATATTTCAAAATAAACGTCACAATATATTGCACAATAACTAGTTTTGTATTGTACCTACTGGTTAAAACATGGATAAGAAAAAGTAGCTGCTTGAAAAATGTTTGAAAATAAGAAGAAACCTTTATTTCTTTCTCTATTGCTTTTAAACCCATATTTGTGTAATTGCTTTTGTATAACAAATACTCTTTCGTATTTGAAAACTTAAATATTTGTGCAATATTACCCACACACGGCACAATTAATCACTATTGTACAATAAAAATCAAAACCTATTGACACAATATATTGTTCAAGCTCTCAATATAAACCACAAATGGCCAATAATATTGATCGTCTGTGGGCCGCTTTAAACCAATGTAAGTAATACATTTTTAACTGACTTCAAAAACAAGGAGGTTCTCAATTTCCCTGTTATTTTTTTGTATGTATGGTACGCGATTTTTCCGGCGTTTGTGAACCGATTTTAAAAAAATCTTTGTTTTATTTGAGAGTGTACTTTCACGGTGGCTCCATAAAGGAAACAAGTCAGGCTCGCGAGAGAGAAAGGTACAGACCTATTTTTTCTCTCTGTCGTACGTTGTTCGTGCGGTAAAACTCGCCTCTAAGTAGGGAATATGCTCGATAATAAAGAGGAGCATTCAGAATCGAATAGATACAAAATCGGTTAATCATAAGTAAAACTTCCAACATTGTGTGATGTGAGAATGACTTATTGATTTTTTTAATCGTCATAGTTTTTAAATTTCTGTTATTTTCTTGAGCAGTGCTATTTTTTAGATCTTAAAAGCATATGTATCTATGTTAGTACTATTATAGCTTCAGACCCTATTTTACTTTAATAAATAGTGGATAAACAAAAATAGCAACGCAGGGCGATGCACATATCTCTTTCACAGAACCTTAAATTATTATTAGAATGGGGCGACAAAAAGCTCATCCGATTAAGAATAACCAACAGAGAAACTCGTGCTGCCACACGTATGCATCCCCATACAGTCCAACTGGACTGACCCCGAACTTCCCACTTTGTTCGCTCTCTTATCCCTAGAGTTTCTAGAATGTGGAACCTACTGCTTCCACTCCAAATCTTTAAGTGTTTAATTTTCAAAAGCTGTTCTAAAGCAACAACAAAGCGATGCCACTTCTTTTTCTAATCTTTGCCAGCTAGTGTCCAACACACTAAAAGTCAATTGAACATAACCTTAAATGGCATAAACACATTGTCTCTATAGCCACAACAGCTTCAAAAAAGCTTGGATTTCTCTTTTGAGCCAAAAAGTTTTTTCCCTTCTAATTTATAAACTTTGTATGTGTCCCAAATCCAACCTCCTTGGAATATTGTTCTCATATCTGAGGCATGGCGTCCCCCACAAAATTAGGCAGTCTTGATGCAATTAAAGAAGAGCTATTCGTCTCATTAATGATCCTTCACTTACAGAAAGGCTTCCCTCTCTTGCCCATGGTCGGGCTGTGGGGGATTTATCGCTTTTATAGGTACTTCCATGGCTTCTGCTCTAAAGAATTGTCCAGTATAATTTCTTCACTCACGGTTCCCAACAGAGGTGCCGCGCGTATGCATCCCTATAAGGTTCAACTGGACAGGCCCCAAACTTTCCACTTTTGTTTGCTTTTTATCCCTAGAGTTTGTAAAATGTGGAACCTGCTGTCCGCGGAGGTCTCTCCTGCCCCCAAATCTTCAAGTATTTAAGTCCCGTGTCGACAAACTTCCTCTTACCTCACATAAGACACCCACGATACGTTAGCCTTCGTTGATTTTCCAAAAATAAAAAAAATGAAAATGGCATGCCGTGTATACAGAATTATTTTAAAACATTAACATTATCTTTTTGTAATGTTTTTCTTTAATGAGTTTTATGTAACTCATTTTTTTATCTTTGGACAATCCACGAAGGCTGAAAGCCTAAATACTAACGTACCGTGGGTGTCTTAAGCAGGAGTAAGAGGAAGTTTGTTAACTCGGGACTAAAAACTTGACGATTTGGGGAAGGAAAGACCTCCGCTGGCAGCAGGTTCCACGAGTCTAGAAACTCTAGGGATAAAAGAACGAACGAAATGGGAAGTTCGGGTGAAATTGAACTGTATAGGGATGCATACGCGCGGCACCACGAGTTTCTCTGTTGGGAGCTGCAAGAGGAGGGACTATACTGGATAATTCGTCGAAGCAGAAGCCGTAAAAGTATCTATATATAAGAGCGATAGATCTCCCACAGCTCGACGATGGGCAAGAGAAGGAAGTCTTTGAGTAAGTAAAGGATCATTAATAAGACGAACAGCCCTTCTTTGAATGGCATCAAGAATGCTGAGGGTTGTAGGGGATGCCATTCCCCAGACATGAGAACAATATTCCAGAGAGGTCGAATTTGGGACACATACAAAGTGTATAAATTGGAAGGAGAAAAATAGTTTTTGGCTCGGAAAAGAAATCCAAGCTTTTTGAAGCCGCGGTGGCTATAGATACAATGTGTTTATGCCAGTTAAGGTTATTCTCAAATGTGACGCCCACAAGGTTAAATGTGTCCCCGCTCTGCAAAACCTGGCCACTCATAAGCAAAGGATGAATGTTTAATGATTTTTTCGCGACAAGGAACATGATTGTATTTTGGATGCATTAAATTGAACGAGATTTTGGCGCCCCAATCCAGTATCAAATTGAGATCCTGTGAAAGAGATATCTGCATCGCCCTGCGTTTGCTTTCCAAGTCGGGTTGAGAGATTGGTTTGGGAATCTGAAAAGTAGAGTGAATGGTACTATCGTCAGCATAGCTATGAATGGAATTGGTTGTAGAAGAAAGAAAGTCGTTGATGTGAAGAAGAAACAAAGTTGGTGCTAGTACTGAAGCCTGAGGCACTCCAGCATTAATTTCGTGAAAGCTTGAAGAGTGGCCATCAACAATGACTGATATACGTCGATTAGAAAGATAACTGGAGAGCCATGAGCAGAGTTTAGTTGGAAGACCGTAAGAGGGAAGTTTATTAAGAAGTTCGTCATGTCAGACTTTGTCGAAAGCTTTAGATATATCAAGAGCAACGATCTGGGACTCACCTAAAAACTCAAGAGACTTGTTCCAGTTGCGTGAAACGAAGGAAAGAAGATCTGCTGTAGATCTCTTGTGACGAAATTCGTATTGCCTGTCATGTAAAATTTTATGTTTTACCTAAGAATTTGCGAGTTAATGGATTTCTCCATTACTTTACAAAGCATTGAGAGGGGTGAAATGGGTCTATAGTTTATATATATTTATATAATTTATTCTGCGTAAAACAAAAAAATACATGGTGCCACCTCCAGAGCTGTCGGATATTCATCATAAAACTATTGAACGGCTAATAATCAAAAGGTAAAGGTGGATTTTCGATTTTAAACCAGCGGCGAGGGCATTACATAAGGGATAGATCCATAGGGCTTATTTGTATGGATTCTAAGGGTAAATACCTCTTTTATTTTCCTAATAAAAAACACTGCCGGAAGCTAATTTTAACAGAGATTCTAGAGATCGACAAGGTGGTTATTGAGAGAAAACCGTTGATAATACACAATATTGGGCATTTTAATCCAAGTAGGTTATTGTAACAATAAAATAGAGGAAAGAATAAACATTAAAAAAACGACTTAAAAAAATTAATAAAACGCACTGATAAGTTTAAAATAAAAAAAAATAATAAAAAAACGCAGTCGGGTAATAACATATGGTATTAAAGTATGAAAAGCTTTTGTTTATTTAGTTATTAACATTGGGTAGCTTAGCACACATGTTATTAGCCAACTTCTTTATTTTTATTTTTTTATTATTTTTAACTTATGATTGAGTTTTATTAATTTTTTTAAGGTCGTTCTTTTAAATGTTTATTTTTCGTTTTTATACGGTTCTACTTAATTTGACCTGTTGATTTATTTATTTATTTGTTTGTTACTTCCGTTTAATTTAGTACCTTTTTGGAAAATTGGAATTTGATCCCCTTTCTGACGACAGATCGATCTAAAATTTGGTACACACTCTTAATATTAATGACAATCCAATAAAATACATTTTAGATTGTAAATCCAATATGCCCGCCGCCACAAAATGCGGATTACATATTTTTTCCATAACTACCTCAATATAGGTATCAAATAAACAAATTCATTTACAATTTTAAAATTCCACAACCTACAGAAAAAAGCTATAAATTTTAAAACCTTGGAAATAAAATTTTTAAAATTTTAATATTCAGTTACCTCTTCGCACAAAACTTGGTTCATTTATATTTGACAGTTGCTGAGATAATCCACCGATCAAGTTTTTTTCTACTAACCCTGTATAAAAAAAGTTTTTATGTTAAGCGGTTTTATTGTGCTAAAAATTACAAAAATAGTCCTAGCTACCAGATCGCACCAATCTTCTCATCAATCTGGAGTATTGATCAGACAAATATTAAAATCGTTGGGCACATAAAATTTCTATTATACTTTTAACTTTGGACTAGAGTATATATGTGCAAACTAGTGATGTAACGAATGTTTGCATTCGCGAATATTCGCATATTTTTTGATATTCATTCGCATTTGCAAGATGCGAATTTTTGGCGAATGTTTTTGATAAAATAAAAGGAAATTATACAGGTGAGTTTTTTCCAGTTTTAGTGAAGGGATCTCAAAAACCGCTGCAGCTACAGACATGGTTAACTGGGGAAAGAATTGCAGTTTTTAGAGCTTAGTTTAAATCACTTTTTGTTTCGTCTAAAAATCATGCCTTACTTGATATTTTGAAAAGACCGTTTTTCCAAATATCATTTTTCTTTTGTAGCTAAGTTAATATTCGAAACAGAAAAACGTTTAAATGGGAAACTTGTAGATAATTTTTTTCTTAACATAAAGGTAAAATCCATTATTATAGTAGTAAATTTAGTAGTTAAAGCAATTCCTACCTAATTGTTAGTTTTTTTATTTTAATCAATTTAGTTTCTTTTTAAAGATTTATCACATTTTAAAAACTATTAATGTCTCGGTAGACGTTTTAAAAAACTTTTAAAAATAAAAACTTAAATATGTTTTTAAGGGTTAATGTTTAAAATTATTTCTTAAAAAGTTATGAAAACGTTAACTTTTTTTCATTAATAGATTTTTCATACGACCACTTGTGAAAATAGCAAATAGCACACTGATTTCATGCATAGAAAATGCGTTATATCACACTAGTGTTGCAAAGTACTTTACAGCACTAGTGTTGCAAAGTACTTTACAACACTGGTGTGATACATATTATGATGTCATTCTAAAAACTGCTATTGGTTTTGCAAGTGACATATTTATTGTAGTGACAGTAAAAAAACTTTTATTTACCTTAAACGGTAGAACCCAAATTAGCGAAAATCATCTTATTTTATATTTATTAAAATTTACGAAAAAATAAAAACATAAACAAAAATAGACATAACCACAAAAACAACTTTCACTGACTGGCACAGTGTTGTCAGGTAAGTAGATCAAATTAAAAATCTCCCTTCTACCTTTGAGCACGTACTTTATAGAGGCAGCCTTGCCGCTTGACCGTTCGACCTAAAGCGCCAGAGAAAAAAGCCTATAGATCAAATTCCTTCCTCTCTTTCTTCGTGTACTCAAACAACTAGTTAAATCTTTTTTAATCCCTAATTAAACCTACGGCTAATACACACTTTATGAATCCACTTTCTTTTATCCAGTCATAAATAGAATCAGACCCTTCCGACGTTGCCAAATGCTTTCCATATTTTGCATGGTAACTGACGTTTGGTAGTCGTTTTTCCTTACTTTTAGGACTTTAGGTTATGCATTTACAATTTTCATATTTTTTATATTTTTTCTTAAAAATATGAGGAAAAACTGTTATTTTTACTTAATTTTATATGTGATGTTCAGTTTCATTAACTCGTTTTACCAATTTTACCCCACCCAGCACCCCTTTTCACTCCCCGGTCCCGTAAGTTTATTTACTGATATTTTTTAAAAAACGGAATATTTTGGATATGCACCACTTACGTTTTATTTAGAAGAGTGTCTAAAATATGTAAGAATCGATAATTTTTAAAAAACACTTATAATAGCAGAAAACCGTATTAAACTATTAGCGTTATTACCTAACAAAACCATACAATTTTTATTAAGTGAGGGCCTTTTTAAATTCCAAAATGATAAAAGTTATATAATGCTTCTAGATAGGTGATTTTCGATGTAAAAATATTGTCAAAACAGTATAATATAGCAGTGAAGAAAAGTATATATCACACTAGTGTTGCAAAGTAAATATCACCCTAGTGTTGCAAAGTTCTCAATTGTTTTTTATTTTTTCTGAACAGACAAACTTTAATTTATTTATTTTTTGGTGAATAATTTGTGGTCGTAGGAAAAATAGTGTACAGTACTCGTGTGAAAATGACTTTCTTACTTAGTCATTTTCCACACTTGTAATGTAATATACTATAAAACATTTATAGTACTCATAAGATAAAAAGAAAAGTCATTGTCAATAAAACAAATTTAATTGTTTAGGGGTAAATGACATCAAAAACTAATTTAAAAATATTATGTCCAAATCTACGTTATTTTTTAATATAAAGTACATCTTGTTAAACATCGTTAAAGAGCTTATAAAAAGGCCTGTTTAAAAATGTCATAGCCAACTACGGTTTCCATTTAAAAAATGCAAGTTTATGTCGTAGCTCAAAAACGGACTACTATGTTAAATATTGGATTTTACCATTTTATTAAGAAGATATGTATCTACAAGTTTCCTATTTAAACTTTGTTTCTACTATGAGCTACAAAAAAATTGGAAAAAACGGTTTTTTTTTAAATATCTAGTAAGCCATGATTTTTTTGGACAAAACAAAAAGTGATTTAAATTAAGCTCAAAAAACTGCTATTCTTTCCCCATTTAATCATCTCTGTAGCTGCAGCGGTTTATGAGATCCCTTCACTAAACATCGAAAAAACTCACTCTGTATATATTATGGATTTGATGGATATGGAATGATAATACAACTAATAAGAGTTGTAATTTTGTTTTACTAAGGATTGTATATATGTAACAGAATCCTATAGATAACTACTATTTTCAAATAAAGGTTATAATTTCTTTACAAAAAAATGAAAACGGAAATAAATTTCTTATTACTAAAATTTGGATGTTATTAGAGCCCTATATTTGAAAGTCAACATTCGTTACATCACTACAAACAATTTGCATTGACATCCATCACCCTTTTTTCCCTAACTCCTTATTTAGAATTACAAACTAAAATGGCCAATTGCAATTGAGCTAAGCAGCAGTTATTTTTAAACTACAAACGAATTTTCCGCATATCCATAATAGTAGGGAGGTAGAGCTAGATTTGAAAACTCATTTTATACAGGCTGAAATTTCAGAAGTTACCGTTGTTTTCTTATATTTAACAGCGGCGAGCGCCAGCTGCCCAAGTAGTGGTGGATTTAACAATAGCAGCATCTGAAAGTCGAAAAAAAATCAAAAAGTAATTTTATACCGTGTCAAAATTATTAAAACACTTCTTTAGGTGATTTTAAACTAAAAATAATAGTCAGCTGTATTGAAGATGGTAGATCATACGGCAGTCACGTATAATAATGATATCAAAAAATAAATAATTACAAACTCATTTTATACATTATGAAATTTATACAGTTGATCATTTATATTGCCAAAATAATGAAAAAAACATCAGCTGGACTTTTAAGGGGAAAGACCGTCAGTCAGCGCCATAAATATGCTGCGCCAAAAATCGTATTTTCGTGTATTGTAGAGAAAAACTGTAAATAGGTTTTTAAAAAATAAATAAACGATTTCACGAAATTTTTTAGAATCTTTTAAAAATCCCATATGACCTACATTACATTTATTTTTCTGTAAAAGTTGAAAAAAATGTGTACCAGTGGCCTTCGAACAAGATTTGTATCGATTTTTTATCTTTAAATAAAAAAATAGTACGCCACTGCTTTTTCTTCGACTCAATAATATTTTTAAAATACTCATTTATCTACTTTGGAGATAATCTGAGTCTCTTGATATTTTTCCGTACGACCGATCGCTTTTCATTTAAAAATTAAAAACCAAATCGCTAAAATCTGGTATGATGATTTATTTTTAAGCTATTTAGGTTTTTGGCTGTGTAATAACTTTTAAAGAGCAACACCTTTTTATTGTAGAGTAATTTAAATAATTGACCTTACTTTAATAGATATCTATCTACAATTAGACAAAAATACAAAACACCCTATTAGATATTAAATCTATAATTAAATTATTAAATTAGAGCTCTCCGTGGCGCAGTGGACAGAGCTTTGATCTTCGAAGCCGGAGGTCGCCGGTTCGATTCCCAGCGGTGGAGACATATTTAGGTAGTAGTTAGTTAAAAATAACGACCGTGGTGGCACTACCGCGTTGTCTAAAGTAGGTGCTGTGAAATGCATAACTGCATGTTTCAGTGCTTGGACAACGTTGACGGAACAGGGGAAACGACGGGTTTAACATCTAATAACCCGACACCCACAGTACCATGATATTTAGGCATATGCCTTCATGGATGTCAAAAAGATAAAAAAATTAGCAATTTTGCCACGCGTCAAAATGATTTTTATTTTTTAACGAAACCGTTCGTCGTGAATGATAGGAGACTAAATTAACCCCAAAGTAAACAGATATTTTAAAAATATAATTGATTTACAAAAAATGCAGTGGCGTATCTACTATTTTTTCTTGGAATATTTCGAAACATATCTTGTTCAAACGCCACTGGTGACTTTTTTTAAATACTTTTACAGCAAAAAATGTAATGTAAAGGTCAAGAAAAGTGTACCAAATTTTGTAAAAATATCTGGAGTGGTAGGAAAGTTATGATAAAAACAGCATATTTTCTTAAAACTTTAACACCCTGTATCTCAAAAGAAAGCATTTTTGGACATAATTTTATTTGAATTTTTTTTTAATTTTCTTGCATTTGTGACAGATTATTATTCGTCGATATTTTAAAAAGTGTTATTTTGTAATAAAATTTTTGTATATAAAATCCTTTTTATTGCTGTCCTATTATTATCATCAACACTATAGAATCTATTGATCATTCAATGTCCACTCTATCAATCCACAATATCCGACAACAAACAGAGTCTCATCATCGTCAATAACCCCTCAAACATGTCGCATCGTTGTCCTTCTTCCCCCTCACACCCTCCTGACACCCTTCTCGCCAAACAACCCCCGTTACAGCAGATGTCACCGCGTGGCGTCGGGTTGGCCGGGAGTCCCCGTCGTAGCCATGGCAACGTCACCCGGGGCGCGAGATCGTCGCCTAGCAACGCCCAGGTGTCGCAAGGTCCAATCAACACCGACCATCTTAGGATCGATGTTTACCCTCGGTCGACAAGGGCTGACAAAGGGGAGAGGGGTTGGATTTTATCCCTGTGTGTCACATACACACGGTAAAAGGTCTGGAAAAGGCTGACAATTGTTTATTTTTCGTATTTTCCTGGAGTTTATAATGAAGTCGAGTTTTCTAAAAGAGCGACGTTTTCAGCTTTTTCTAGTGTTACTTTTGTTTACAGAGCGTAATTTGGTCTCAGTAAAAGCTCTGTTATTATCGATAATTGAATTTAGATAAAAATTACATTAAAAAGCGCTAATAAAGCTTTAGAGATAATGTGAAGCTTTATAAATTTGATATTTTGTTCTAGCTCAGTGGCGCAACTAGCCGCTGGTTTTTTTGGGGGATTGAGCTCTAGGCTATGGCGTAAATGTTCTAAAAAGACTAATATATTTTAAATGCTGAATAATATTGTCGAGGTCATAGGGTGGCTAACCCCCTTATTGCGCACCTCTTCTAGATGCCGTTGCAGTTTCCGTTCGCAAGTTGAACTTATGGAATTTAATATAACCATTTATAAAGGTGATCGTCGCAATTAACTTGCAGTTTAATTGTCGTTCGACTTGAAAAACTTTCAGTTTTTGTTGTTGGTGGACCGCTGACGTTCATGATTGACCAATAGATTGCTTCTTTCAGTGACGTCGTGAACGCGGCGTCGTTAATTTACTGTCAGCGTTAAATTGAATTTTTAGCCCCTATATACAATGAAATAGAGGTGTGACTGCGATCGCAGTCGCTGCTACCAATCACCGGTTATTAACAAATCATTTTGGTAGCTGCTACTTGCGCCTGGCGATAGCAGTGAAAGAATCACTCTTTAATATTCGCAGTTCGCAGAGGTGGCGCTGCCCGTAACCACAACATTAAACGGCGACTGCGATCGCGGGACGGTGATTGTGATTGCGATTGCGATTCAGTGATTCTAACCTCTTTCGTTTATGTTTATGGTGATTATGCATGTTTACGTTAGTGAAACGGGATGCGAATTGGCTTGCTTACCGCATGAAAACTATTTTTTTATCAATTTGATTTGGTAATAAATCTATCGCGAATGGGTTGCCTAAAAATATGATCAAAGTTGTAAATGTTTATAAAAAAATAAAGAAATTTGATATACATCGTGTAATGTCCGTTTTTTTCCTACATTTACTTATATGCTAATGCAAATTAATAATTAAATTATATGTATATTAAATGACAGAATGTATTTTAAAAATTATATATATTTTTTTCATTCAATTTTAACAAGGTTAACTATGACTTTATTTATAAAAATTTAGCATGTTCCCGTAAAGAGTGATAATATCACAGTTTTCAGTAGCAGCTACTTTTAGATAGCAGTAGCAGCGATCACCGATATCAAAAAATCACTGTTAAGCCCACCGCTACAATGAAAAGAGGTTGAAAAAGTAGGACCTACGTTTTGTAAGGTAAATACTTTTTTGGGCTTTAATTTTTTTTTCTTCAGTCTAAAAATTTTAAACTTTTTGCACCCCCTGGAAGTCATCCTGCCGGCGCCAATGAAGATTATTAAAAACGAAGTGATACTTTCCAAATTTGCATATTGGAAAGATTGTAACATCAAAATTGGAGATGAATGGAACAAATTTTAGTGAAGTGTTAACACGTTCGCTACCGAGGGTCATTTTGTGTTTCGACCCCATAAACCACTTTATTATTTTTTGTAAAATTACTTTCTTTTGATGTTTATTGAAGTGCTAATTAGTTGTAGTGTTGGAATTTAACATATTTGAGTGTTTATTTAACCCGACTCATATATGAGTCGGTGGTCCATTTTATTACATTTTTTTTAAAATAGACCTGGCTCACATACGAGTCGTAAATAAAAGTTACTTTCACTAGATATAGGTATTTACTAACAGTATATAGGTATATTTTTGATATCAAAAATCGTTAATAAAAAAAATTATTCTAAGAATCTAAAAAACCAAACTAAAACCTAAAAAAAATATATTTCTTGTACAAAATTTTTGGCAAAAGACTACATAATTTTTTAATCTAAATATCTAAAAAAATAAGTAAAAAAAATTGCTTCTATAATATCTTTGACATAAAAACTAAACAAAAATATATTCTAAATATCCAAAAAATGAACTAAAATAAATACTATACTTATACTAAATGCTACACCCAGACCACCTGACACACATACGAGCCGAAGCATTACACAGACCTTGTTTTAAAACAAAACCTCTACAGGAAACCCCGAATTTTTAAACTCGCATTTAGTATTATAATGTAGCCGGCTCACATTTGAGCCGGCAGTCTATTTTAAAAATTGTACTGGCTCATATATGAGCCGCTTGGTAGCGAACGTGTTAATAAATATGGTAAAAAATTATGGATGGTACTGATTTTTTTGTTAATAAAGTGTATATCAGGGCCCACTATCCAAAATTCAATTTTAAAATTAAAATCATCCATTTGGTAATGGTTGGGTCATATCTCAAAAAATATAAAATTTAAAAAAATTTAACCATACCACTGGATTTAACTCTTACTATTAAAAATATCTGCTTATATCAGTTTTTTCTCATGTTGTGAGCTACAAGACAACTGAAATACGAGAGAGGTCCTAAAATAAAAAAAAATAATTTTTTGAAGAAAGCCACAAAAATATTGTAGTGCCATCTTTCGTTTCATTAAAAGTTAGCAACACACGAAAACAGCAAGTCTCTATCTCTATCTCTATCTCTATCTCTATCTCTATCTCTATCTCTATCTCTTATCTCTATCTCTATCTCTATCTCTATCTCTATCTCTATCTCTATCTCTATCTCTATCTCTATCTCTATCTCTATCTCTATCTCTATCTCTATCTCTATCGCTATCTCTATCTCTATCTCTATCTCTATCTCTATCTCTATCTCTATCTACCCTGCAATTGCAACGAAATTCGGTCACCCTGTACACAGTTTAAAATTATAGTTTATTTTAAAACATGTGTTTCTAGAAAATAAAAGTTTTAGTTGAAATTCAAACATAGCTTTTGAAACACACTTCTGAGCAAAAAATCGGACAAACAAAATTTTGATGTAATTCAATAAGAAATTTAATATATAATTTTTGTTTTTTTTTACAGATTTTAATTGTCATCTCTTAACATATACCGGGTGCGACAAAACGTAAAATAAAAAAACATCTTGTATATTTTATCACCTGTAAAAAATGTTAAAAAAATACGACATTTTTTTTGTTATCCTTATTAGTTTCGAAAATACGACCATCCACTTTTTAAATGTACCCAATTTGTTCGCAATATAGCCTATATTAAGACCATCGTAATTAAAAACGCTACGACAAGCGTAGTAATTGCCTGTTTATAAATAAACAAAAAAATTAATATGCTTAAAATCGGTCAAAAAAATATGTATTAACTAGTTGAAATCCACAACATTACATTAGCCAGCCTATAAAATAAATTGAGAGTTTTAATAATTATGGTTCTTCTTGTGAAATCTAAAAAAACTTACCCGGACCAGAGTATCGCATTAATTTACTAAAAGAGACCCTAGTATCGCTTTCTGTATCTCCAGTTTGGACTTGTCCTTTAACGTCAATTTCGACATTCCATTCATGGGGCAGGATCTGGGCAAAGTCTGATAATTGTTGGAGAGTGTCTACGATTCAAAAAGCCTGTGAAGATATCAAACTGGTATTCTCTTCCCCCTCCCATTTGATTTCGGGTATTCATGGTTCACTCTTATATTGTGATAAAAAGAAAAAAGAAAAGAAGAAGGAAGAAATAGAAACTAAACTGCCAAGAGAAGGATTTCTATTTTTGTTATTTACCTTTATTTGCTCTAATCCATAAATATCATGTTAGATACCCTATTGGCCTCCTAAATTAAACTCAGGTCCCCCGCACTGGTCCCACACAGACACTTTTTTTTTTTATCATAAAATAGAAAACACTACAATAGTTACTAGAATTTCCAAGATGAGCAAATATGAAAAAAGGGGAACAGTGATCAGCTCAGGTAAAATTTACGTTTATAACATGCGCAGTGCTCAGATGCAGGTGGTGAATACAGTATTGTTTATTAGACAAATCAGTCTAAACATCTGGTGACTAAAGAAACATTATTAGTGAAAACGTCATTTTTTAATTTTCATTGATGCAATTTGGTGTTTATGGTAAACCCAATCTGAACTTTATATCGCCGATGAAAATCAAACAGGAATTAACTGCAAGTTGACGACGGTATACCATAACGCATTAAAAAAAAAAAATGTAAAATTGGAAAGAGTATACGAGTAAATCGCTTTGCTATACGGAGCCTATTACAAAAGTTAGCTGAAAAGTGTTTCCATTATATGCCGATGAAGTTAGCGGCGCAACAGCATAATAATATATACTTATTTAACAACAAGAACAGTCTTCACAGTTATCCAAGGCATAAATAAAAACCAAAAAATTACTATTATTCTCTTACAAATTTAATTATTTAGTATATGAAGACTTATCATTTATTGATTATAAATAGATGTATATGTAACAATTTTAAAACTAGGCAAAAGAAACTGGCCAAAGAAAACTGTACAAGAGTGATTTTTACTTTTACACATTTACAAGTTGATGCTTTTTCGATAGCGAGCTCCATTAAGCTGTCAAACTCACCAGAATTACGACACATTTTGTAGAACGACGACTCGGAATTGTTGAGCAAAGTCAAAGGGTTATCGAATTCAAGAATTTTACCTTTGATCCAGCAACAAAATACGATCGTATTCAATAACAGTGTAAACGATGTGCGATACATAAAATTGTACTTTCAGAAAATTCGGTTGAAATTGTTTTTTGAATAGCCTTATCAGTTTCGAAGTCAACACTGGCAGTAGCTTCATCCATCAAAACAACACGACTACTCTTCAAAAGAGCACGAGCAAGACATAAAAAGTTGACGTTGACCTTGAGAAAAGCCTTTACCACCTTCACTTTACAGCAGCACTGGAGATCTCTGAATACATTTTACATCGACGATCTTTCGGTCACCAATTGGTACTGTAGAATACTTGCTCCTAGCAGCTGTGTGTGGATCAAAATGGACTCTACGCAATGCAGCAAATATATTCCTCTACTCTTCGAAATTGTTCAAATGGATCCGTCGGAACTGAAGGAGTGCCAGAAAACAATGTAGGGTCTTGAGGGATGATAGCTCAATTAGAACGGAGGTCTTCGGTACCAAGGTCTTTGATGTCAATCATGATCAATGGCGATTGAACCTTGAGATGGCTTCAAGTAACAAAACGGAAGAAAAGATGGAAGCAAGCAGTAGACTTACTCTCACTACCAGTTCTACCGACTACACCGATCTTTTTCCTTGGGCTTGATAGAGAAAGAGAAGATTGTGAAGCACTGTGTTCCAAGTCGGCGGGCATATCTTAACTTCCGATCCTTGACTTCCACTCTTGCCTTGAGTGGGCCAAAATGACAGGAGGAGGTCTGATGACTAGTAGATTGCTGGGGCTTCTGCCCGGATCCATTTCCATAAACTCTGACAACACGCTCAATAGGCGTTGAAACTCATTTCTAATCCAGTATATTGACGAACACCCCAGAACATATTGTCTGTGAACACGAGAACAAAACTTAATGCCTAAACCAGCTAAAGCAACATCAATACGAGATTCACATAAAGTAAAGGAATGATAGCACATTGCAGAGAAATTGACAAAGCAGCAGAAGTCAAAGTAATACCTAAGACCAATGACCCATCTGCCACATTGACCAACTATAGAAAGAAGGGAGCGGGCATTAGCATCGATGCACTCTCTCACTCAAAAGGACTTGAAGAAATTGCTGAGGAAGGCACCCATAAGCACTGAATGGTAGCTACGCCTGAGATTGTTTCAGTTAGAAATTAGGAGAATACAGGCGAGCGAGTAACTGAATCCACACGCTTACACTCCCACGAGTACTGAAATATGAAATCCATACCTAATAACAGATATTGAGGGTGGCAATAACTAGCATTAGGAACCACAAAGGCAGGAACAACAGTAGGATACTGTGTTGCTAGCAGTGGTGATTATTGATGAACCACTGGATAAACAAACCTCATCAAATCTACCAGGGAATCTTGGAGTCAAACAGATTCAAAATCCTTGGAGAGAACGATCTCTAAAATTATCGACCCACAGGTGTAGTGCATCGAAGAAACGGAGAGGAGCACCGGAATACACGATGAAGGAGTTCTGAGTATTAACCCTACATGATTAGCGCCTAAGAAATCGACCCCAACAGAGAGATAGCCGTAGCGAAGAGATCCGACAAGAAACATTACTGACCGAAAATGAAGCAATAAACACCCAAATAATAGTTAAGATGAACAACACCGTCAGAAGGAGTAGGAGTGCACAGGCTTACTATTGGTAAAAGCAGTATCGTTATCAGCCAAGACGTCACTGTTGAACGGGCATCACTCATTTGGCCAAAAAGAATAAGAACGGAGAACCTCAATCCTGAGCTCAAAGCAGAGCAGGTGGAGTTGACAGTGATCGTCTTCGTTAGAGTATTGATCACTACAGACTGAGACCACAAACCTTGACCCACCAACTTTCACTGATTTGGAAGATGAATCGAGCTGCGATGACGATAGCTGCCATGGCAACAATCCAGAAACCGAGCACTACCCAGCCATACCGAAATAGATCTTTGTATAATCTGAATTTGACGGAACCAGAAGTATGAGTTTCTTCTTCATTAATACACGAGCAGCCTTTACCTCAGCCCTTACCGAGCACA
>JACEGR010010111.1:0-21099 GCA_014170235.1 Listronotus bonariensis
AAGGTATTTTTAAATAAAAATTTTATTTTTTAACTTAGTCAGATAACGAAGTATTTTTTAACTTAATAAAATACACAGTTTCTGACAAAAATATTCTGACACAATACTTGTATACAGGGTCATCGAAATTAAATGTCTGTCATTGGTAACTTCGTTATTACTCGAAATCGAATTAGTTTAAATTAGAAAACTAGTAGCATTTTTTACACTCTTTAAGATTAAAGATTAGAAAAAGAAATTGACAATAGAGTTTTTGAGTTATTAGGCAATATACCCTTTTTTAAATGGAATATCTTGATTATTTTATTTTCATTAGAAAAATCTTCAAATATCCTTTAAACAAAGTGATATATCCAATTTTTTATAGTTTCTGAAATACGGCCATTCTCAGGAGTTTCATAGTTAACTGGATTTTTATATAAAATACCCTTTATGTGGTATTATTGTTAAAAAGGTATTTTAAAAGCTTTAAGAAAATACCACATTTGATGGTTCTATCTTTTGTAGTTTTAAAAATATAGTCATCCAAATCTTAAAAACGGTAGATATTTTACCCGTTTTATTTCTGATAATAAACCTATTGCTTTTAGCCTATAGCTGTAATATGCTCTTTAAAATATCTATTTAATGTTACTGCAATATACAGGGTGTTTTATTTAAAAAATGCCAATTAAGTATTACATTTCTGAGAATGGCCATATTTTAAAAGATATGCACATAACTATCACAAGTACACTTTTTTAAAGGATTTTAAAAGATTTTTCTGATGGTGATAAAATATACATGGGGTGTTTCATGTAAAAAAAGGTTTTTTTGCTCTCTAATTCAAACACCCGATTGCCCATCGTTTTTTCTACTCTTTTACCTGAAAAACTCTTAAAAATACTACTAGTCTGTTAATTTAAACTATTTTGTATTTCGAATAATAACGTCTTAAATTTACCAATGACGGACACTTACTTTGGATGACCCTGTATATTTTATTATTTTTTTTATTAACCAGAACTAACCAGAACTAACCACGAATGCTCAAAGCCCAAATACCAACGTACCGTGGGTGTCTTAAGCGAGGTTTGTTGACACGGGACTTAAACACTTGAAGATTTGGGGAAGGAAAGACCTCCGTGGGCAACAGGTTCCACAATCTAGAAACTCTACGAATAAAAGAACGAACAAAGTGAGACGTTCGGGGCCTGTCCAGTTGGAACGTATAGGGATGCATATGCGCGGAACCACGAGTTTCTCTGTTGGGAACCGTGAGTGAAGGAACTATACTGGACAATTCTTCAGAGCAGAAGCCATGGAAGTACCTATAAAAAGCGATAAATCCCCCACAGCCCGACGATGGGCAAGAGAGGGAAGCCTTTCTGTAAGTGAAGGATCATTAATGAGACGAATAGCTCTTCTTTGAATAGAATCAAGAATGCTTAGGGTTATGGGGGACGCCATGACCCAGAAGCGGAAAAAATACTTTTTGGCTCGAAAGAGAAATCTAAGCTTTTTGAAGCTGCCGTGGCTATAGATACAATGTGTTTATGCCAGTTAAGGTTACTTTCAAATGTGACGCCCACAAGATTAAAGGTGTCTTTGCTCTGTAAAACTTGACCGCTCATAAGTAGAGGATGAGTATTTGATGACTCTTTTCGCGACAAGGAACATGATTGTGTTTTGGATGCATTAAAATGGACGAGATTTTTAGCGCCCCAATCCAATATTAAATTAAGATCCTGCGAAAGAGATATTTGCATCGCTCTGCGTTTGTTTTCCAAGTCAGGTTTAGTAATGGGTTAAATTAGCAACCTATTTTCATTTTTTACGCTCTTTAAGACTAAAGTTTAGAAAAAACAATTGACAATAGAGTTTTTGAGTTACTAGGCAAGATCCCCTTTTAAATGAAATATCCTGTATATTATATTTCCATTAGAAAGATCTTTCAAAATCTTTTAAAAAAGTGATATATCCAATTTTTCATAGTTTCTGAAATACGGCCATCCTCAGGAGTTTAAGAGTAAACTGGATTTTTATATAAAACATCCTGTATATGGTATTATTATTAAAAAGATATTTTAAAAAGCAATAAGAAAATACCACATTTGATGGTTCTGGTTAGTTCTGGTTAGTTTTGAAAATATAGTCATCCAAATCTTAAAAATGGTAGATATTTTACCCGTTTTATTTCTGATAATAAACCTATTGCTTTTAGCCTATACCTGTACTATGCTCTTTAAAATATCTATTTAATGCAATATACAGGGTGTTTTATTTAAAAAATGCCAATTAAGTATTAAATTTCTGAGAATGGCCATATTTTAAAAAATATGCACATATCACAAGTACACTTTTTTAAAGCATTTAAAAAAAAATTTCTGATGGTGATAAAATAGTTGGTTCCATGTAAAAAAAGGTTTTTTTTTGCTCTCTAATTCAAACACCCGATTGCCCATCGTTTTTTTTCTACTCTTTTACCTAAAAAACTTTAAAAATACTACTAGTCTGCTAATTTAAAATATTTTGTATTTCGAATAATAACGTCTTAAAGTTACCAATGACGGACACTTACTTTGGATGACCCTGTATATTTAAATTTTAAAAATCTAGAAAAATTTAGTTAAAAAAATATTAACTTTTTTAAAATATAATTATATTCCTTTATTAAGTCAACAACAAAACATTTCAATGGTTTTTTTTTAAAAAATTAAAAATGGGTCGTTAAAAAATGCAATCCATATTTACTAAAAATTCAAACAAAAGTTATAATATTTTTTTAGGGAAAGTTATTAGAAATAAATACATTTTTTAGTTTCACGTCAGATCAACTAAACAGAAATATCTTTTGTTTATTAAATTAGCTCCTTTTTGATAGATTTTTTTGAACTTGGAAACAAAATAACCTTATTTTGATAAACCGTTCAGTCATTATTGGTAATTGGTCTAGACAAGAAAATATTGACCTGTTCAAAATAATGCAGTATCAAGTTTCTTTTGAGGTATCTACAGCTTTGGCTTTGACCGATCACCCTGGAAAGCAATTTAATTTAATTTATTTATTAATAATACATTACAGAGTTTCCTCCAAATAGTATATAAAAAGGTATTAGAAAAAAGTAAACATACAAAAATGAGTACAAATACAATAAAAAAAAATATATATACAAAAATTTACACAACATCTATACAATGAAACAAACACCTTCGGCAGTATATACATACATAAATAAAATTACAAGCTAAAATTGTTTACGATGCTATTTTTAAAACAATACAAACTTAAGAAAAAAGGATCATGGTCAGAATAGTAAGCATTGTAATTCCTCATCATGCGATCTACAAAATAATTCGAACCATAGTTAGTTCGAAGCCAACCCTCAAGAAACAGTCTTTGGTCTCGTGTTTGTCTGGCTGGTATTCTAAAATTTACTCTTAAAAGTATTTCACTACAATCTATGCATCCATTCAATAATTTGAATAGAAACACGGCCATAGAAGGCCATTTGAAGGCTTAGAAGTTGAAGTCGCACATCGCATGACAAGTCTACGTAAGGAAAGTTGTGTTTATATAGTAGGAACTTTGCAAATTTGTTCTGTACTCTTTCAAGTCTTTGCTTATGGCAGGCGTAAGACGGAGACCAAATTATGCTATTATACTCAAGAATCGATCTCACCAAAGCATTATACAAACACTGAATAGCTTTTGAATCATTAATATTTTTACAGGTACGGCAAATAAATCCTAACATTCTGAATCCCTTCATCACAATATTGTCTATGTGCAGGTTAAAATTAAGCTCTGGATCAAATATCACACCCGGATCGTTAAAAGAAGTTACCGATTTCAGAGTCACACCGTTTATAGAGTAATTAAAAGTTATCGGATTCTTGCACCTATAAAACCGTATAACCTTACACTTTCCCACATTAAGTCTTAGACCCATCCGATCACACCAAACTGACAAGCCGTCGAGCTCCGACTGGACAGCCCTGCAGTCATCAACAGACTTAGCAACGGCGAAGATCTTCAAATCGTATATAAAAGGCATTGATGGTGCTTAAAAACTGAAATTATGCTGATTATAAATAACAAAAATAAAACTGGTCCCAGGTGAGATCCCTGTGGCACTCCAGATTTTACAGCTATTTCTCTCGAGGTCTCTCCGCTGATTTTTACTCGTTGTCTTCTACCTTGAAGATATGACCTTATCCATTTTAAGTATTTTCCAGAGACTCCAATGGTTTCCAAATTCCTCAAAAGTAGAGTGTGGGACACACTGTCGAAAGCCTTTGCTAAATCAGTATAGACAACGTCAACCTGTCTTCCATCCTCGACATTCCGAACTAAAAATCTTGGTAAACAGCCAAGGTTCGTCGCTGTGGATCTGTCTTTGAAAAACCCATGTTGCTCCAGACCAATCCAACGTTTATAGGTTGAGAATAGTTCTTCCGTTATTATGGATTCAAAATCTTCGCCGGCAGCGAGAGCGATGAAATTCCACGGTAGTTCTCGATTTTCGTTTTCAAGCCAGATTTATAAATAGGAAAAATCAGCGACTCTTTCCACATTGAAGGAAAAATTGCCGTGTCAAAAGAAGACTGAAAGATTAGGCGCAAAGGCTCAGCCAAAGTGTGACAGCACTCCCTTAAAAAAATAGGCGAGATTCCATCCGGATCAGCACTCTTACTAACATCCAGGCCGATCATCTTATCATGAACTTGCAATATCTCAAAGTGATAATTAAAGTCAGCGGTTTAAAAAAAACTAGAATTTTAAATAGAGTACTTTTACCATGGATGTTTTTATAAAGAAAATCATCAAAAAGAAAACTGTGAATAAAAACTATTTAACTTAACGTCACTAGCCAAAAACCTATAAAAACATTAAACATTTATACAGGGTGATCACCTATTTGTCGGCACCAACTTCCTTATTATTGTAGATACGAAGTCGGTTAAATAAATAAAGTTGTAGTACTTTTCCGCTAATTAACGTACTGTTAACACAGATAACCTACATTTAGATCCGCAGTGGCAGAAGCATTTTTCGGATTTTTACGACCTCGCGCAGTAATCAAACGGATGGGTGGACGAACATGCGCACTTAAAAGCCGTCGCAAAATACAAACACCGGCACCTCCGTACCCTTCGTCCGCGGTCTGACTGTAACGCTAATTAGCTACCGTACTTCGAACAGAAAACCAGGACGCCGTCAACAAATTCTTTCTGATATTGCGGACAGTTTATTTGTCGTTGAGTGCGTTTAACCTCAACTGGCTTGCGCACAAACCGGTTTTTTCGCCCATGAAATGTAACTTTTGTTTCGCGGAGGGTATAACATTGGCAATCCATCGAGATCAGTGACTGCCAACCACTAAATATCGGGTATTCGATTTATTACAAAAATGTACTTTTTATGGAACACCTTGTATATAATATCACCAGTCGAAAGATCCATTAAAGAGCTTTTAAAAGAGTTTTTATGTGATATATATCCAATTTTTCATAGTATCGGAAATATGACCATCCTAGGAGTATTAAGAGTCAGCTGGCATTTTTTAAATAAAACACTCTGTATATTGCATTACCACTAAATAGATATTTTAAAGAGGTTTAGGAAAACCACATTTAATATGTCTATTTCTTATAGATTTGAAAATATGGCCACTGAAATCTAAAAATAGTAGACATACATATGAAATGTAGCTCTTTAAATATCTATTTAATATATATATATATATATATATATATATATATATATATATATATATATATATATATATATATATATATATATATTTATATATATATATTTATATATATATATATATATATATATATATATATATATATATATATATATATATATATATATATATATATATATATATATATATATATATATATATATATATATATATATATATATATATATTTAATTTATTTCCTTTCAAAGTGAGGAAATTTTTTTCTTGGTGATATGGTCAGAAGTAAATAGGTTAAGAGAAAAAAAATTATTTTGTAATTTTGTCGTTACGACGTTTCGGCCTGGGTGGGCCTTCATCAGGTACATTTTGACAAACAACTAATATCTTAAATGAGGGGCTTCCATTTAAACAAAAACATTTACAACCTGCGGTCGCAACATTTAACATATACCACTTCACATATATGTACAAGAACATCCACAAAATTAAAACAACTACTAACTAAAACAACCACAACGGTTTTCTTTTTGTTTTGATTTCATCAAGGAAATAAATTAAAAACATAAAGGAAAGGTCAAAGAAACGCAAAAATTAAACAATATATATATATATATATATATATATATATATATATATATATATATATATATATATATATATATATATTTTTTTTTTTCTTGAAACGGAACGTCGGATATAAAATCTAAAAATACCATCATGTAGTTACTAAAAAGTGCCAATAAAAAAGTGTCATTAGTTCTTCCATATCTCTTTAAATAAAGTTAGAAAAAAATAAAATAGATATAGTCAAATTTTCGTTTTTGCCAAATATCCCGGCAGGCCATGAAAATATCCTTAAAATATATCAAGAATATTTTTAAGGAGACGAAAAAAGTATCGTAAAGGTTTAAGCCCATAATATTAATATTTAAGGTCCATTTCCTTTAATTAAGATTTTTTATTTGTATCAACGTTCATTTTTGCGTCAAGGTTGCCTAACTTTTGAGGTAAAAAATCACCTGCCCACACCAAATTTATTAGACAAGCCGTAACTCCTAGAGAATTAGGAATACTAAAATAAGACTTCGTATAAAAACAGTATAAAGAGAGAAAAGTTCTTGCCTATTTTTAGTCACTTTCGGTTTAACCGAAATTGCTCCAGTTTTAATTTTTTAAATTAAACACCCTGTATATTTTAGGTAAGAATGTAAGATTTTAAAAATAAGAAACTTAATTATTTTAGGACCATTTTTAATATTGTATCCAGGTGGTTATGACCATAGGTGATTTTGCAAAGATTTAGTGGCTAATATAAAAGTTAGGAATAAAAAAATGAGAAATTAACATATTTTCTTATCTTACTTCATTGTGTCCAGTTTTTAGGAGAGTTTATTGATAAAGAACTTTAAAACACCCCATAATTTATATTAATGATGCCTTTTCCCCTTTTTCAAAGAAACTAAGACATGAATTATATTTTAAAACCTGTTAAAAATAACCTCATAAATCCTATAAGGTGGAGTTTTAAATATCAAATCTTTTCAGTTTGGTGACACTTTTGCCCTTGTTTAAAACATTAATGAGACCTCTTTTACCGGAAATCGTTGAAAGCTTTATAATTCGGGTTCGAGTTTTAGTTTTTGTTTTAGGAAGATTAAAATACCGACGCTTTGAATTAAATTATTTTCTATGCCTTAATAAGATCAAAAAAATGTATTTTTAAGCAATGTGTACCAGCTAACCAGAGTTATTTTAAAGAATAGTTGGCACCTCTCATATGAATCAAATAATAACAAAAACAGTGGCCACCAGACATAATGGTTTTGTTGACATATTAATCCGTGTAAACAGTGCTTGTCTAAATTCTGGACCCCCTCCTAACTTTTGAATTGTTTGGTAATTTTCCATGAACATTTAAGAACTTTAGTTAAACAACATAAACCAAATTTTGGACAAGAAATGACAGATATAAATGTTAAACTGACAGCTGGGCGCAATTTTAAAAAGAAAAATTAAATGGAAAGGAGCTTCTTGTGGGCCAATATTTTAAAGCTCCTGACAAGTTCTTAACTCCAGAATATAGAGTGAATACCTTTACTCCTCAAAAAATGGTGGTACTTTAAAAATCACCTGAATACCTGATTTGGATGAACATATCTCCAAAACTATAAAATAAGATATAACCTTATGTGGTATTTTCTTAAAGATCCTTTAGATATATTTTTAATGGTGATATAATATACAGAGGTGCGTCATTAAAAAAATCTATACTTCTTTGTTTTAACCTGTATAGTATCAATAATATTACCATAAAATTAATCCTTAAAAGAGCTTTAAGAAAATACCACATTAAGTGTATCTAACTTAATTATATTCGGAAATACGGCCATCCAAATGAGGTATTTATTGTACAATATTTGATCTTGATTTGACCTACGTATGATATGGCAGACTTTTTCTAATCTTGTTACACATTTTAAAGTTTAAAAAGTTAAAAATGTTAAAGTAAAATCAATTTAATTTTACCTCTGCATTTTCAAAAAAATCAAATATCACAAAAACGAATAAAATTAGACAACTTAGTACTATAAACAAACTTAAGTTATTTTTTAAAGTAGAATCTAAAACCGGTCATGAAATATAGGGGTGTTCCATTTAAAAAAATATAACTTTGATACGTCACACTTTGTCACCCTGTATAGACTAAAATAATTTAAACTGTGGTCTTATCCGACCTGTATATGTTCCAGTATTTACTTTTTTAAAAACCCCATGGTTATCCAGCTACAGACCGTGTCGAATATGGTGGGCCACACTGTATAAAACAGAGGTATATGATAAAAATGCGCTTTGGAGAAACCTGTTTAACCGGAGAAATTGGGGACACAATAGAAAACAATTAGGTCAAAATTTTTACTTGATTATTTTTATTTACTATTATTGTAGAAGGGTGAAAATAATAAACACTTATCTTTTGTTAAAAAATAAATTTTATTATTGGAGGAGTTTGCATGCATTCTGCTTGGCAAGCGTGTCTGACACATTCGTGGTGGGGCGAACGTTTGACACATTACCCATGATGCATCATAGGATTAGAATACCTATTTTTATCATAACACACCCCAGGCACTGCCCTCCTAGCCCTACAGTAGCTGCGCCAATGCCTATCAAGAATTATTTAAAAAAAATGTATTTTTTTTAAATTTTTGTATCTTTCTCATTGTCAACTTTGTGATATGAGTATGTTTGGTTAAATATTATTATTTTGACATAAGAAATCCGTGGTTTTCTGTGTACCATTAATAAGCGCACACCCCGTAAAAACTTTTTTCTTATTTTAATGAGGAGATTCTATTAAAGCAGTTTGGCAAATTAGTAAAGAAGGCTATTTTTAAAACAGTACTCCATTATTTTTATTAATAAAATAGAATTGTTTATTACACCCATCATAACGCTTATAATAAAATTAAGTATTTTATTTATTTAATATGATCGGTTGGGGAATAGCTACAAATAAAAATTTTAGCAAAACAAAACGATAATATTAGCATTAAAATTAAAATCCCAAGTGCTTTTACCACTTTAAATAATTTATGAAGATTTTTTCCCTTGAGAGTCATTAAATTAACATTTTATCTAATATACGGAGTATTTAAAATTGGTTATTTTTTATCATCTTTATGCCCAAGTGAATTTTTTTAATAAAAAAAAACTGTTTTATTTTTCTCTTTAATGATACATTTTACATAATACGGCAAAGTATTATTAATTATACCCAAAGTCGATCTATATAAGGTCACGACATTCGGCCATATTGCTTTGACGTGTTATGACATCACATCTCCCATTTTTCGGCCATGTTATTCAGTGCTGGAGATACACAGTTTATTGTATTAGTATAACAACCATTTACACAACAGTTTTTAATTTTTATTAAGTTGTACATTCTTTTACTTTAAATAAAAAACATTTGGAATTACATCTTTTAACAAATATCACTTCCAAAACAATGCAAAATGAAATGCGCAAATTCTAGACGCCGCTGGATTGATCATCAGCTTTGATTTTACCCAGTCTTGCCAACTTTTCTCCGTGAAGTGCTCTTCCTTGCGTCCCCGACCTCGAACCGCCTAAAAGTTGAGGATATGTAACCTTATAAATATAAACTAACATTGGTTATACCTATCTTTAAACTAGACAAGGATTTATTTGTTTCTCATTAAATTCTGCAAACTCTTTAAAAAAGTTTACTGGGTTAAAAGAAATAAATTTACACCCCTTAGCTTCTTAATGTTAATTTTTAAAACAGTTATCGGATTTTTAATATCTCTTAGGATATACAGGGCACGACAAAAACTGTGATTTTTTTTAAACTACTAACTGCGATTCGAAACTTAAAAGGGTTATTTTTATGCCTTTTTATGAAGAAAAGTTTTTATAAACATATCTTCGGACTTGATTCATTTTTGACATACAGGGCGTTAAAGTTTTAAAAAAGTCGACATTAATCAACGCTTTAACATATTTGGATAAAATTTGGTACAGCTATTTAATTTAAAAAAGCGCTTTTAAAGCTCAACCTAGATTACAATTATAGGGTCTAGTGAAGTCTCAGTGGACGCCACAGCAAATATTATCAAGGAAAAAAGTGCCACTGACTTTTTAATAAAGTTTTACATTTTTTCCGACTAAGCAATTAAAAATGCAACTTTTTAGTTCCCTGTATTTTTTTGAATCTCGCTTTGTCTATAAGAAAAAAAAATGATGCCACTTTAAGTCATACTAAATAGTATCCATAACCAGTGGCGACTGGTGATGACCAATTTGATGGGCACAACCCGCACCATAGGTAAAAACTAATGTTTAAAATTTTATTTAGGCCTCTTATTATAAGTAATTAGAAGGGGCTAAAGTGATTTTATATACTGTAATAATCCAGAATAAATAAATAATAGTTTAAAAAACACGCTTTTATATGCAACCGAACTAAAAAATTAGAAAATAATTTTTCATTACAAAGACTTTGTATTACAGTAATAAAAGGTCAAACAATGAACCATAATTATATACCTCAAAATAGAATTATAATAAAATTTAAGATAATAACAGAATAATTCACTTCAGAGTAAAAAGCGTGGGGTGCATTTTACTATTTTTTCATAACTTTTCCCTCATAGATATTTACAAATGAAATAATTATAACATTTAATATATTAAGCACCCACGCTTTTATTCTGAAGTGAATTATTCTGTTATTATCTTAAATTTTATTATAATTCTATTTTAAAGTATATAATTATGATTCATTGTTTGACCTTTTATTACTGTAATACAAACTCTTTGTAATGAAAATTATTATTTAATTTTAGTTCGGTTGCATATAAGCGTGTTTTTAGTTTTTAAACATTATTTAATTTTCATTTTTAGTTCGATATATCAATTAGTTTTCTGCGGACATGTGATATTGAAATGTTTTACGAACTATTTCATAATCTAATCATTTCAATTAAAGCTTAACTGTTGCATGGGGTTTCAGAACGCAACTACTCCGAACAAGTTTCTGTCAGCCTTATGCTGAGAGTACGTCCGCAACTCGCGCACCAGCTCTTTCTCTGTTACTCTCCTACAGAAAATCTATAAAGGAATTTATTTATCCTGGCGATCCTAATCAGGATAACGGGATATCTGTTTGCAGATTATTGCATTGTCATGGGTCCTTGATACGTGTGCAAAGTGCAAATTAAGCTTAAAGATTCCGTTACATACATACATACATACATACAACCCAAGCTAATAAAAGCGTTTAAAAAAATATTTGGTATATTTAACAATGGTGCTGGTGTGCCCACCAAATTGGCCATCACCAACCGCCACTGCAATAAACAGCATAAAATAGAATCCAAAATTAAAAAATAAACAATTTTGACCTCAGTAAATGAAAAAGATGGGGATTTTCGATAAAAACACAAGTGCTCATTTATTTTAAAGCAAATAATTGTTTTTTTAATTTTTGTTTTTAACCATGTTGTCTATGGGTTCTTTTGAAAGAAATTAAAGTGGCTTTATTTTTTTTTCTTAAAAGTGAATCCTAGACACGAAAAACTACATGTTACTAAAAGGTTGCTTTTAATTGCTTAATAGGAAAAAATATATAAAAAAACTTTGTAAATAGTCAGTGGTATATTTTTTTTAACACGCTTTTATTAACTTGGGTTGTAACTATCTATCTATCTATCTATGTAACGGAATCTTTGAGCCTAATTTTAACCAACTTCCAGCTATTCGATTTCTTTGAAACTTTGCACACGTGTCAAGGACCGATGAAGATGCAATAATTTAAAAACAGTATCCCGTTATCTTTTTTGAATCGCCAGGAAAAAAATTCCATTATATTATAAAAACAACACCTAGGATGCCATCTGTTGGCAACATTTCAAACTTTGCTATTAAATGAAGAAGAAATTTTTTAGTTTTTACACAATTTGGTTAGTTGCACCATGGGTGTTCAATTTTTATGAACAATAAAAATATAGGGTTAGTTGCACCATTAGTTCAAGGATTCAATAATAAAAATTACATTATGTGTAATGTATACATAATATGTACATAATGTGCAATTAATAAAAATTAACATTCTTTTTTTGGATCGCCAGGAAAAAAAATTTCCTTTATATTATAAAAATATAAAAACAACACCTAGGTTGCCATCTGTTGGCAACATTTCAAACTTTGCTATTAAATGAAGAAGAAATTTTTTAGTGGGTTGCAATATATTGGCAACGGTCCAAACATTGCCTGGATTGCCATCTGTTGGCAAAATTTCAAACTTTGCTACTTAATGAAGAAGAAATTTTTTAGTGAGTTGCAATCTGTTGGAAAAATTTTAAAATTTGCCACTCTTGTTCATTAAAAAAATTTTCGCCATTTTGTCAAGAGTAGCAGAAACTAAAAATGAAAAATAATTAATAGTTTAAAAAAACTAAAAAAACACGCTTTTATATGCAACCGAACTAAAAATTAGAAAATAATTTTTCATTAAAAAAATATTGTCATTTCATAGTAAAAAGCGTGGGGTGATAAATATATTAAATGTTATAATTATTATATTTGCAAATATCTATGATGGAAAAGTTATGAAAAAATAGTAAAATGCACCCCACGCTTTTACTATGAAATGACAATATTTTTTTAATGAAAAATTATTTTCTAATTTTTAGTTCGGTTTGCATATAAAAGCGTGTTTTTTAGTTTTTTAAACTATTAATTATTTCTCAATAATATTGACTGTAGTGCTCACCGAGATGCTACTGGACACAACAGTTTTAATCTAGGTTGAGCTTTACAGGCGCAAGCGCCTTAACGATAAATAATTGAGCAAAATTTAATTTAAATCGGTTAAAGGGTTTTAAAGATATTTAAAAATTATCGATTTTTTTTTAAACTTTAATACCCTGTATCTCAGAATTACAGAAGTCCGGACATATGTTTAGAGGAACTTTTTTCATAAACTGACATAAGAAATTACCCCCTTAAAGCACTGCAGTTAGAAGACACCCTGTATATTTTATCACCGTTAAGCCGTGCTCGTTGCTTCACCGACCGGTGAGTTCGGCAACGACGATCACCGGAGTTAAACAACGTGGAGCGCGGCCATAACTTGGATGGGTGACCGACTACTAGTGGGCCCGGTGCTCGGGGGTCAGACCTGTTCCGGACGGACTGAGCAGCAACCATCTAAGTTATAAAATAAATGGTGTGTAAATGAGAAAAAGTAGAGTCAAGAAACAATAAGCTTCTAGCTTCTAAGGATGCAACGCACGACCTAGAGGGGGCAGCGGTCGGACCTAGGTGGAAGACCCGAAAGGACAAAAATCCATTAATAGGATATTTAAAAGAGCATTAAAAAATAACATTTATTTATCTTATATAAAAATATCTTAATTTATTTTGGGAATATGTTTATCCAAATTTGGAAAACATTTTTAAATTTTCATTAGAAACGGAATAAATTTATATTTTTTATTATTTTTTTAATTGTTAATATATAAAAATAAAATACTGTCCTTCATGGTTAATACTGTACTCCGTATTTTTCATCAAAATGTTATTATTTTTTAAGATATACAGGGTACAACAAAAAGTATTATTTTTTTAAATAAATCAGCCTGTTTAGCCAGTTTAATTTTACCCTGCATTTTGAAAAAAAAATCCAAATATCACAAAAACGAATAAAATTAGACACTTAGTACTATAACCAAACTTGAGTTATTTTTTAAAGTAGAATCTAAAACCGTCATAAAATATAGGGTGTTCCATTTAAAAAATAATAACTTTGATACGTCACACTTTTTTGAGACACCCTGTATAGACTAAAATAATTTTATACTGTGGTCTTATCCAAACTGTATATGTTCCAGTATTTACTTTTTTAAAAACCCCATGGTTATCCAGCTACAGACCGTGTCGAATATGGTGGGCCACCCTGTATACCTACACACCCGGAACAGAAAATAATTATTTAGGGTTATTGGAGTATTTTTCATGCTTTGCCAAAAACATTAATCTCATTAACTTCTTGTTGAGGCTTGGGATGAGTGGGGTTGAGACAGAATACAAATTTGATAAGCTTTGGTTTTTGGCATTTCCACAAATTATACATTTTGCCTTTTGTAAAATTTGTCTGATTCTCTTATACAGGATTTGTATAATTGGCATTTGGTGCTATGTGTATTAAAAATAGTACATAAAAATTAAAAATTCCAACTCAATAATAAAATAGTTAACAACTTTAAAATATTATAAGATTTGCTGTGGAATGTCAATAAGATACGAATATCTGACTATAAAGCCTATCCAGAGTCATCCATATTGAGTGTTCGACATTGGTAACTTCGGTAATACTTAAAAAAAAAATGTAAATCGGTTTTTTAAGACAGCAAAGTAGCCTTTTTTAAATAGCACACTCAGTTTATTTTAGAAAGATCTTTAAAAATCCTTAAAAATATATATATAAAATATATTTTTTTTTATCTCTGGTCAATCCACGAAGGCTGAAAGCCCAAATACTAACATTACCGTGGGTGTCTTAAGCAGGGTAAGAGGAAGTTTGTTAACACGGGACTTAAAAACTTGAAGATTTGGGAGGGAAGGAAAGACCTCCGCTGGCAGTAGGTTCCACAGTCTAGAAACTTTAGGGATAAAAGAACGAACCAAATGGGAAGTTCGTGGCCTGTCCAATTGAACTGTATAGGGATGCATACCCGCGGCACCACGAGTTTCTCTGTTGGGAGCTGCAAGAGGAGGGACTATACTGGATAATTCGTCGGAGCAGAAGCCGTAAAAGTATCTATAGAAGAGCGATAGATCTCCCACAGCTCGACGTTGGGCAAGAGAAGGAAGTCTTTGAGTAAGTAAAGGATCGTTAATAAGACGAACCGCCCTTCTTTGAATGGCATCAAGAATGCTGAGGGTTGTAGGGGATGCCATTCCCCAGACATGAGAACAATATTCCAGAGATGGTCGAATTTGGGACACATACAAAGAGTATAAATTGGAAGGAGAAAATACTTTTTGGCTCGGAAAAGAAATCCAAGCTTTTTTGAAGCCGCGGTGGCTATAGATACAATGTTTTTATGCCAGTTAAGATTATTCTCAAATGTGACGCCCACAAGGTTAAATGTGTCTCCGCTCTGCAAAACCCGGCCACTCATAAGCAAAGGATGAGCATTGATGATTTTTTCGCGACAAGGAACATGATTTTGTTTTGGATGCATTAAATCGTACGAGATTTTTGGCGCCCCCATCCAATATCAAATTGAGATCCTGTGAAAGAGATATCTGCATCGCCCTGCGTTTGCTTTCCAAGTCGGGTTGAGAGATTGGTTTGGGACCCTGAAAAGTGGAGTGAAGGGTACTATCGTCAGCATAACTATGAATGGGATTGGTTGTGGAAGAAAGAAGGTCGTGGATGTGAAGAAGAAACAAAGTTGGTGCTAGTACTGAACCCTGAGGCACTCCAGCATTAATTTCGTGAAATAAAATAAAATACCGTGCATCTAAATTAAAACCCATTATAACTGGCTTATTTAAATACTCTTAAAAAATCCTGAAATACGTAAATTTTTATTTTTGTAACAAAAATTTACTTGTTCAAGGTTATTTCCCGCCCCCACCAACACAAACGTCAAAAAGTTTAAATGGAAAAAGAGATTAGGTGGTACCTTATCCTAAAGGGTTTTACATTTTTTTTAACAGACTTTAATTTTTTTAAATACGTTCAGTACTTTCCGAGAAAATGGTCTTTAAATATCTGGTGTCTTAAGCCGTCTATAACTTTTTATTTTTTAAAATATCAAAATAAAATTTCGTATGCAGGTATATCAGCAAAATGTGCAATATTTTTTAATTAAGTTGTTTTCTGTTATATCCGGTTTAGACAGAGACGACCTCAGCTGTATTATTTAAAATAAGACACTTGGTATATTTTTATTTACTTGAATAGAAAACGTCATTCCGAGTACAATGACACTTTGTTTGCTACTTTTCGACACCTAACTTCTAAATATTTTTAGTTTTTAATTTAAATTAGGTCCCGTAAGTATAATAAAACTAACTAATAAAATAATTTTGCATCAAGTAATCACGGCAAAATTAATAGTTACACCTATTTTTTCGTGTCCCCTTGGGCCAATATTGACAGTTTTATCGTATTAATGGCATTTCAAATCAAAAGTTAAAAAAAAATTATAGTTTACATGTCAAAAAGTAGCAAAATAAATGTTATTGTATTCAGAATGACGTTCCATATTCAAATATGTAAAAATATACCGGGTGCCATTCTAAATAATAAAGTTAGAGTCGTTTCCGGCTAAACCGGAAGTTACAAACAACAACTGAATTCATGAAATATTGCATATTTACATAAACTTCCGTATCAAACCTTATGTTCATATTTCTAAAAATAAAAAGTTACAAAGGGGTTAAAGACACTAGGTATTTAAAGTACATTTTCTAGGAAACTATCGAACCGATTTTGAAAAACTAAAGTTTGTTAAAGAAAGAATTTAAAACCGTTTAAAATAGAGCACTTCTTTTCCATTTAAACTTTTTGACGCTTGTGTTGGTAGGGGAGAGAATAACCCCGGACTAATAAATTTTGACCCAAAAATGTGTAACCTAAAAATTAAAATTGACGTGTTTCGGGATTTTCTTCAAATGTAAAAATAACTTAATTATAGGGGGTGGCTCGTTTTTAATAAATGCACTGTACAGGGTGGCTCGAATTCGACGCTCATCATTGGGATTTCGGAAACCGTAAGAGATGCAGGATCCGGTTAAATGGAGGCAAAGTTGCGCAATTTGATTCTCAATAAAATGCAGTTTTGCGTTTTCAAAAATTCCGAGTACTTCCGAGGAAAAACCGAAATTTTCAATTTTGGTTTCTATTGTTTCCTGGCTATATTTGTTAAGATAACTTAAAATGAAAAACACGTTTTCATGGCCACTTTTTCTTCTCTATAATTTAGTGTGATTAAATATTGAATCTGACGTTTCGGCTTCTGGCGACCATCATCAACTTAATTTTTTTAAATACGGACCTGATATTTTTTCAATTTAATTAAATCCTTTCATCACTCTTAAAACACTATATATTGCCACTTTGATATTTGCCGACGTTTCGTACAGAAAATTCCATCACCAGAATATTGCATATTTATTTAACCATAATACGGCCCTGAACTACATTTTTAGGTAAAAAAGGTAAAAAAAGAATAAACTTATTACGTATTCATAATGTTTTATTGCAACTCATTGATATCTAACAGCGGAAATTACTTTATTAACAGAAACTAACCAGCAAGTACGAATTCAAGGGAGAACTTCATTTAATGTATGGATTGGACCTTTCGTTTACGAAGGGACCTTAACTTCTGAACGATATCTAAATTTGATTAGGAATGATGTCTTAGACGCCCTAGATCAACCTTTGGTAGTATTTCAAGAAATATGGTGGCAGCAAGACGGAGCTCCTGCCCACAATGGAAGGGAAGTAGCTCAATTCCTTTACCATATATTTCCTAATAAATGGTTTTGCAAGATGGCCGGTAGGAGCCCAAATCTTAGTCCCCTAGATTATTTCCTTTGGGGATATCTTAAGAACCGTTTATTTAAAAATGCACCTCACGACCTTTTAGTACTACGACAAAATTTGATAAGGGAAGACGCTGCCATTCCTGCGAGAACAATAATTAATCGAGCTGTATTAAAAATACAAAGCAAAGCAAGAAAATGCATCGAGGCGAAAGGTTATCTCTTTAAACACTTATAATAGTGATTAAATTATGTTTATTTTTAATATGGGCATCAAGATAGTATTACAAATTGTTTATGTAAGCTGATTTGTTGTCCACCTTTTTGTTTCTGTCTAATATTCATGAAATTTTCGGTTAATAAAGTTATTTCCGCTGTTAGATATCAATGAGTTGCAATAAAAAGATTACGAATATGTAATAAGTTTATTCTTTTTTACCTTCTTACCTAAAAATGTAGTTCAGGGCCGTATTATGGTAAAATAAATATGCCGTTTCTGTACGAAACGTCGGCAAATATCAAAGTGGCGATATATACTGTTTTAAGAGTGATGAAAGGATTTAATTAAATTAAAAAAATATCAGGTCCGTATTTAAAAAATTAAGTTGATGATGGTCGCTAGAAGCCGAAACGTCAGATTCAATATTTAATCACACTGAATTATAGAGTAGAAAAAGTGGCCATGAAAACGTGTTTTTCATTTTAAGCTATCTTAACAAATATAGCCAGGAAACAATAAAAACCAAAATTGAAAATTCCGGTTTTTTTCAAATATCTTCGGAAGTACTCGGAATTTTTGAAAACCCAAAACGGCATTTTATTGAGCATCAAATTGCGCAACTTTGCTTCCATTTAACCGATCCTGTATCTCTTACGGTTTCCGAAATCCCAATGATGAGCGTCGAATTCGAGCCACCCTGTACATGTAGCACTTAAATATCAAGATTCAGAGCTTATTCAATATACAGGGTGATTCAAAAAACATGCCATCGCTTAAGGGGAGATTCTTTAGCCAAAAATAGGACAAAAATATCATATGAACATGGGTCCGCAAATACTTTGTTTCCAAGATACAGAGCGTTTAATTTTTTATAATTTTTCTTTTCCTTTTAAATATTTTTATAACTACGCCAGCGATTTGGCTAAAATTTGGTACATAGGTTATATCTATTAGTAGGCATATTTTGACTATAAGGAATTTGCTATATTTTTACCAGAGGCGTACTTGTAAGGTAGACACAAAATATTTTTTAAATTAAAACATGTACGCCAATGATTTTTATAAATTTTGATGGCGCAATTAAATACTTTACTAAATGCTTAACAAAACTTGTCTCCTAGCTTCTTTTCGAATTTTGTTTGGTTTTCGGGATATTTGCGATTTTAATACGGGCTGCAGCTACTGACCTCCATCTACGTTAAGTTATAAAAATCATCAAAGAGCGCTTTAATTTAAAAAAAGAAAGAACTAACCTGCTATTTAACTTAAAAACTGGCTAAATGAGATGCTGAAAAGGTCCTCCTTCAGCTTCGTTGCATGCTCTTAGTCTTCGTCCTAAAGATTTGCGTACTTTTGCGCAAATAGTACGATTTTGTCTTATTGCTTCAAATGCCCCCTCTATCCTTTGTAACAATTTCTGCCTTGTATTCACGACTCTTTTGTAAACAATTTCTTTTACATGTCCCCAGAGATAAAAATCTAAGAGATTGATGTCTGGTGACCTTGGTAGCCATGCGTTTAGTCCTCCACGACCAATTCAGCGAAGACCATACGCTTTATTTAAAAATCTTCTTACTTCAGCCGCAAAATGGAACCATAATCTGTTATTGATCCTTAGATAAAGTGGCAAAATATCGGGCAATTCGTTTATTAAGAAATTGAGGTAAGACGCTCCATTTAATTTATTCGGGTGAACTACAGGTCCGATATTTCCAATGATGGAAATTTGTTGTATGTAAAGCGTGAGGGTTTTCTTCCGCCCATGTATGATTATTATGAAAGTTTATAATGCCTCTTCGTGTGAAAGATGCCTTGTCAGTAAAAACGCCGGTCATTTTGCAGGTGATTTAGAAACCATTTGCAAAATACTTGTATAGGGCCATAATCCCTGTGTAAAAGTTCTTGTATCCTTGTAAAATGATATAGTTTTAGTTGTTGTTCTTGCAAAACTCGCACTACCGGAGCTTGAGAAATGTTTCCTAGTTCATTGGAAATTATTCGGGTACTGATATTAGGATCACGTTCTACCGAATTTAGAACTGCTTCTTCAGCTTGAACTGTACGACGAAATCTTGAACGCCCTGAATTTTCTTTTACAGGTTTAAGAGAGCCAGTTTCTCTTAAACGCCTCACGATGTAGGTACTCAAAAATTATTTTACTAGGGGCTCTTCGTAGCGGGTATCTCTCAGCATAAAGTCTGACGGCTTCTCTTCAATTTTGTCCGGTTTCACCATAAATTAACAACAAATCTGTTAACTCTGACGAACTGTAATTAATAAAAGGCATTTTTAATGAGTTAGAACAAAAATTTATGATAAAAACAATAGTGGTAATACAATAGCCAATTTGTCCAAAATGTTATAAGCAATTGTTCTTTTATTATTTCAAAGGCTTCTTTGATGTTTTATAGCTTAACGTAGTTTGCGGCCCGTATTAAAATCGCAAATATCCCGAAAACCAAACGAAATTCGAAAAATGCTAGGAGACAAGTTTTATTAAGCATTTAGTAAAGTATTTAATTGCGCTATCAAAATTTATTAAAATCAGTGGCGTACATCTTTTAATTTAAAAAATATTTTGTGTCTACCCCACAAGTACGCCTCTGGTAAAAATATAGCAAATTCCTTATAGTCAAAATATGCCTACTAATAAATGTACCTTATGTCCCAAATTTTAGCCAAATCGCTGGCGTAGTTTTAAAAATATTCCAAAAAAAAAAGAAAAATTATAAAAAATTTAACGCCCTGTATCTTGGAAGCAAAGCATTTGCAGAACCCATGTTCATATGACATTTTTGTTTTATTTTTGGCTAAGGAATCTCCCCTTAAGCGATGGCATATGTTTTTTGAATCACCCTGTATATAAATTGGTCACGAATTCTTCATGATGGGTCAGTCGGGCTCAGTCAGAAAATAAAAGGAGAAGGGGGACAATAATGAAATGCCCTTTGTAAATTTAATGTAGATAGAAGAATTTTTCTTTCTTTCTGATTATAAACTATAAAATAAAAAGCTTCCAATAATAACTTTAAAACAACTTTTAACTTAGTACAGACAAAAAACATTTTTTTGTTTTCTTTTCTGACCTCAAAC
>JACEGR010010112.1:0-21087 GCA_014170235.1 Listronotus bonariensis
CAAATGGTCAATGTCAATTTTTTTAAATGGAACTATTCAATAATTTATATGTTCAGAAAACTCGTGTATGGCAACTGCTTTTGCTTCCTAAAATATCAGTATTTACGTTAAGAAATTTGCTTTGTTTTGTACAGGGGTCCAAAAACTACAAAAATGTGAAAATGAACCAAGACAAAACTACCTTTATTTTTACCTATTTAGCAAAATGTCAAATAAAAAAGGTCTTTAAAATAAAATAAGGATCCGATATCTGAAATTTCACATAAAATAAACAAAACACATTTTTTGGGATTATATTATTTTATTCATGTTTTTTGAATATATTTGACAAACTTTAACATTAATTATTATGTTGTATTAAAACTAGGTAAATTACGTATTAAAGGTGAAAAAATGATTTTAAAAATACAACCCTTAAAACAAAATTTTGTTTATTTTATGTAAAATTACATATATGGGATCCTCATTCAATTCTAAAAACCTTTTTTATATAACAATTTGTTAAAATACTTAAAATAAAGATACTTTTCTCTTGACCCATTTTCCGATTTTTGTAGTTTTGGAGCCCCTATACAAAACAAAACAAATTTTTTATTGTCAATCTTTTTAACAAGCAAAAGCAGTTGCCCTACACAACTTTCTGAAACATTTAAATTTTTGGTCCATTTGTCCTATTGTAAAGTCCATCCGTGGACATACTGTATATTAGGCTATTTTTAGATTTTAGAAATAAACATTACGTAAGCTTTTTCAAAAACATGAAATGCCCTTAAGTTATTTTTTACTTTAAGACCCTTAATTGATAATATTAATTTTAAAATTGAATTTCTTATAGTAGGCCATGATATAAACTTGATAACCAAAAAATAAAGTTAGCCCTGAGTTTATAATTTGTTTACAATTTACGACAACATCTAGGTTTACACTATTTTACCCCGCTCAACACCCCTAATTACTCTTCGGTTCCTTAAATGGGCCTACAGACGATCCATATTATTGGGGCAAAATATTGTACAGTAATATTTCTAGTGGTCCCCAAACAGTACAATATATTCGCGCCATGACTATATTTAACATATTGCACATTAACTAGTTTTGTTTTGTAACTACTGGTTAAAACATAGATAAGAAAAAAGTAGCTGCTTGATGTTTGAAAATAAGAAATAACCTTTATTTTTTTCTCTATTGGTTTTAAACCCATATTTGTGTAATTGCTTTTTTAAAACAAATACTCTTTCGTATTTGAAAACTGAAATAATTGTGCAATATTACCCACACACGGCACAATAAATCACCATTACACAATAAAAATCAAACTGTTTTTGATTGACAAAAAATATTGTACAAGCGCTCAATATAAACCACAAACAGTTAATAACATTGTACAAAAAGAAATTTTGCGCAATAATATTGATCATCTGTCGGCCGCTTAAGTTTGTTTACCTATTAATTAATTTAAAACTAAATATTTTAGATCGGCACAACCGTGTTTATACTAAAAACAGCAGTCAAAATCAGTAAGTATCCATAATTTTTCCATTTAAAACAAAATAGTAACAATACATATATTATATATGAAACTAATACGTACGTGTAAAACAATTCAATGATAATTTTGATATCAGTTTCATACATGGTTTTCAACTATTCTGTTTTCAATCAAATGTTTTTCTAAAAATTACGGATACATACTAATTTTGGATGCTGTTTTGAGTATAAACACATTTGTGCTAATCTAAAATATTTAATTTTTAATTAAATAATAGGTGAACAAACTTAAGAAACCAGGGGTAGTTAGGGAGAGTACAAAAATGTAATTGTCAATTTTTTACGTTACGCATTACAACTTAAATATTGAGCAGAAGGAAAAAAATTAAGGAAAATTTATTAGTTTTAAAAATATATATTTTTAATTCGCTGCCTTAAGCCAAGTAACTCAAAAACTGGTAATTTATAAGGTAAAAAATTAACAAAGATACTTTTAACTTAAAATCATTAACTTTTGACATAAAATTTAATTGTTTTCAACATTTTTTTATACAAGTTTGTCCTATTTTTTAAAATAAAGGTAGTTTACTCTTGGTAATGTTTTATATTTTCATTTATTACTCGCCCTGTATATTACCAATCAGAATATAAGTTCGTATTTATTAGTTTTAAACCATGCAACCAGTTTTGCCAAAAGGGAGTTTATTCGCAGTGCAGTAAATTAAAAATGTCTTAAAATAACAACCGTAGTAACAATCAGCCCATACGAGCCTTTAATATAAAGATTGATTTGAAAATTGCAAAGGTTTTATTTTTATATTAAATATGTAATAATGTAATTTTAAATCGCCTTGTATATCAAAGCTGAATTTTATTAACATTTTTATTCTAAAAACCATTTAAATTACTGCACTGTACATTATTAAAAAAAACAATTCTTTTAAATTTAATCTTAATTTTCTCCAGAAGCAAAAACCATAAAAAAATACTTACATTTTCAATTACTTTTTTGCTATTTTATTAAGCTGTTTAAAGATATATTTTTTGGCTTTATTTATTTTTCAGAATATTATTATCGCAATTTGGAGTCCTACTCTACATTTTATGTTCATTTTTAATTACTTTTTTATTATTTTAGATAAAGCATTTTTTTAAACTTAACAAAAATAATTTTTAAAATTTAAAAACAATTTATAAAACTTAACACAACCAAGGAAGGTAAAGAAATAAAAAAAACATTTATTTTGGAATATTCTACTAATTTCTCCATTAGTCCTGAATTAGGTCTAATATTTTGCCTTATTTTAAAGCTGATGGAGCTTAAACAAAAATGGATATAAGATAACGTTGACCAATCGAATTACTATTTTATCTTTTGCCGATCCCAACCAAATGCGATAGGGTTTTGCGATTTTTTGGTCTATTTGCCCTCTTGTAACACCCATCCTGGGACACACTGTATATGTACATTTATAAATGAAAGACGGGCCAAATAAATAAACCGAAGCATATGCTTTACTTACAAGATTTGAAGTAAAGACCTTCAGAGTGTAAAAAAATGTAAGTAAATGCTTTTGCTTAAAAGGATAAGTAAAAGCTCATTAAAGAGAAGGATATACTTCAAACTAATAAATAATGTCAATCATTTGCTTACAAGTGCGGGTATTTACCTATAAAAAAGTGATGCTGGTATTTAGGAGCATCAGAGCTGTCACTGTTAGAGGTTCCGCGAGTTTTTTTACACAGTTGTTTAATCAGAAGTAAAAATTGCTGAAATGATAAATCTCTAAAATGTAAAATACTTAAAGTGGCCCGGCGTCACCGCGAACGAGTGATTTGAAAAGTATGTTTCGATTAACAGAGGAAAATATGGAGTGATTGGCTCAGTAGTTTATAAATCAATAAACATCCATAAAGGCAGAAAGCATAAATACTAACGTACCGTGGCTGTTTTAAGCGAGGTAAGGGGAGTATGTTAACACATATCTTAAATACTTACATATTTGAAAGAAAAAAGAAGACCAGCATATTTTATGTTTTTTGTAAATTGGGAACACAAATTGCGTGATTTTTACCAATTTATATTTAATTTATTAGTTATTACCAAACTATATCGGGCGTCAACGAATTTATTAGACAAGCCATAACTCCTAGAGTATTAGATCTATAAAGGTAGACACCACTAGCGACGCCGACGGGTGGGCGGACGGAAAATTTGCCTATGCGGATGCTTCAGGCAACAAGCTAGCGGTCCGGACCGTCCGTCGCTAGTGGACGCGTACTTAAAAGTAAGACTTGGTTATAGGTTAATTGTATGGGAAGAGGAGATTTTTCACATATTTTTACTTTCCAGTCACTTCCGGTTTGACCAGAAATGACATCCTGTATTTCTATTATTTTTGGATTCCTGAGATAATTTTAAGTCAGAATGTCAGATCTTAAAACGTTATTAAACGTACTTGATTTCTTAGAGCCATTTTTAATATTTCATCTAGGTGGCCATGATTAGGCGAAAATTAATCTAGTGACCCTAGGTGATGTTAGAAACATACAATTTTAAAATTTTAGTAAGTAATATGGAAGATACAAATAAAACAATTTGGCAAATTGATATTTTGGTGTCTAACAATTATTTTTAAAAAGCCAACCGACAAGCACTTTTTGAATAAAGGATTTTTGAAGAATTTAACGATACTTTATTTTCAATCGGATTAAAAATAAAGTTACAAGAATCCTAGACATGAGATGCGATACTACAAATATGCCTCTTAAAAAATTAAGTAGACGTAACCTTTTAAAAATATCAAATTTCTATTTAGAATTATTTCAGGAATTTACAAATGTTTAAATTAACAGTGTTTCATTTCAAAATTTAAAATTGAAGTAATTTCCGGTCGAACCCGAAGTTACTAAAAAGTGAAAAATATGCAAAAACTCTCCTCTTTTTATACCATTTACTTATACCAAGTATATATTTGATATATCTAATACTCTAGAAGTAATGGCAATGACATGTATAATACACTCTCTGACACGCGGTAATGTATTTTTATTATTTCTTCATTTTTAGCAAAAGCAGGCTTAAGACAATATTTTATGAACCGGTTACCAAAGAACAAAAAAATATGTTGATTTACTTATTTATTTATTATTTAAACCTTTTTAGTCAATGGGTGGGTAAATTTCTTTTTCCGATAAGACACAAATCTGCATATTTCCAATATGCTTTCTTACTTTCAAAAAGCATTTTTCTTGAAGGTAGAAGGCGTTGCTAGGCAATGTAATTTTCCGGCCATGGTCGGAAATATTTTTTTGGACACCTACCTTCTCGTATGCTTTTTATATTTACTGATTAGATTTGTCGAAGTCAATCAACAATACATGACAATGTGATACCAGAGTAACGCATTATAATGCAATCAAATATTTATATTCAAAAAAAAAAATTAAAAAAATTAATATGGTATGCTACCTAAAACAAGTATTAAAAAATATTTTGATTAGACAAAAAAATATTGCCAATGTGCAACTTGTAGGAAAAGCCTATTTCGGGGCTTTTGGTGGTTGTTCGGCTTCAGCTTTTGCTACATATTACAGAACATACTATTTTTGTAATCATTGATTTACTTATTTAACACGGTTTGTCAAGTTTTGCTTCTTTAGGAATCTTCGTGTTATTAATAAAATTAAAATATTAAAAGGTTTTTTTTGCCTTTTTGAGAGTATGTTTAACAAATGTTAACTAATCATAAAAACTCTTTTGATTAAACACATAATTTTGTTAGTCTGTTAATATTTATAAAAATATATATGCTGCATCAGATTATGGTCATACTTATTCAACTGTTAGATTTTGTAAATTCATTTTTATAATTAGAATTAAATGCCAGGCGACAATAATGTTTTGTAAAGTAAATTTAAATATTTTACTTAAAAAATATTATTGGACATTGCGCCTTTATTAGTTTCTTTAAGAAAATAAAATAAATAAATGTAAAACGTTTAAAGGGATATGATTTTGCTAGTAATTTAGTAACCTCTGTTAATAATAACCTATACTCATAAAAACCAATATCGGTTTTTTATAAGCACATACTTAGTGTCTAATGCAAAGTTAATTTTATGGTTAAAATTTTATTAAAAAACTTATGTTTAATCATCGTCCACTTGAAAACGTACAATGAGAATTTTTGTCAATGCATGGAACGTAACTATTCTTAACATTTTATTAAACACCACGAACCGCGAATATTAATTATTTTGTCTACACATATAGTGAATACACAGAAAATGTGTAAAAATTAAAAAATAATTACCATTATAAAGTAATACATAAACATTTTTTAAAATTTTGTGTTTTCTAAAAAAATTTGACAAAAAATTTGAAGGTGAAGCTATTTTCCCTATTATTTTATTTAAACAACAACTCATAATTTTTAAATATATTTCATATTATTATTATTCTGTTTAAGACATTTTTTTAAACTATATACACCAAATCAAAATATAATAATAATGTATTTTTAATCCACTTCATATTGACCCAAAACAACTATAGTGTAAATAAAAATGTCACCGTTTAGGGGAATCTCTCCGTCTAATGTATGAATTCCTTTGATCCCAAAAAATCGACAAGCTGTGAATTACCAGAAAATGATTTGCCGAATCCTTGGAACCAAACCGTCCGGACTGTCAAAGTTTACGGAAGATAAATATATAAGTTAGGACACTTGTTGGCGGATCTTTGAACTCGTAGCATCTAAGAGCTGCAGCTGCAATACAGTGACAAGACGCGGTCGTAAAAATTGTAGGGGATGCTGGTGCAACTGATGAAGAGATTACGGATTTTGTGGAAGGCCGTGCATTGTTGTACCATTTGAATGAAACTAAAATATTGATTCGTTTACGTAAACGATGATATAGAGTATGCTGGGCTAAATAAATTTAAAAAATTTTGATAGGGACGAGCAACAATAAAAATAAATAGATAATAAAAAGTTTATTTTATAACATAACATACATAAATTTATTTACTCTACAACTTTCTTAGAAAATTATGCTATTAATGCTATTATATTAGACCTATTTTTGGGCGTACTTTTATCGGGGCCTTTTATCTATAATTAGGCTATTTTATATTTAGTTTAATAATAATTGGGTAAATCCGATCACAAACATTCTTCGGCCAGTACATCCTCGATCGAAAACGAGGTGAACCGTTAACTGTATGTGTATTAGGGTAATTTATTTTCGCAAAAGTTTTAATTTTTCTCGGTGCTCAAGCAAAAATTTGATCTACAATGGAAAAGAAAAAAATCTCACCAAATTTGAACCCTTAATATTTATTTAAAGTACTTACCATTTATGTTTGAAAAATTTCCATTTAAAGTGCACGCAATAAAGAGTTTTTTTTTAAATTTCTAATGCTTACCTACTTTTTACTATATTGTAAATCTTTTTGATGAACTTTACGGCATATTTGACGCTCTTTGAAATTGCTTTAGTGTTTTTTTTTGTAACTTAAAAAAATATTTTTACTTTAGAAAAATTAATGTTGTACTAAAATAAGTAAGTAATCAATAAAAAGTTCAATTCAAATAGCATAGAACAATTTTTAAGACTCAGGCCTTTTATCTCCCTATTTTTTGCGTTTTGCTTAAGAAAATAAAAAAAAATATATTTTTAAAATTTAATTTTGACGACTCCTGTCAGTTCTAGCTACACAAAAACACTAAAGCAGATTTAACGAGCGTGAAATATGCCGCATTAGCAAACAGTATTTGCAATAAATACTGTTTATCTGTCCATAATAATGACTATGGAAAATTAATAATAATTTGCTTAACATGCTATCAATTTTTTTTTGCCTAGAATATTAAATTAAAATAAACTCATCCTGCTTTTAAACAATATAAAACAGATATGAAAGTCACAAACTTTTACGTCCACTCTATACAACTTTGCCCTGACCTCTGCACCACTAACTCGGCACACTGTGTATAGACGACTGCTCGAATTATTCCTTATCGGGCAACTGGAGGCAGCTAGACCCCGATTTCTTTGATGCGGCCGCTGTGACGAGTGTCCCAATTTATATGTTTATATTTCGTGAACTTTGGTACTTTAGAGGCGCGCTTTGTGGTGCGAATCGGCACAAGAAATTGTTGCAATACGTCATACAATATTGTAGAAACCAGTAGTATTGCTGATGCTCCGACGCTTCTGCGGCTTTTGCCTGCAGTCTGCTGTTGGTGGTTTACAGTCTGCCGCCGTCTTCGGAACTGTACTCTAAATTTTCTCTCTATTGCTTAGTTTTTGGTTTAGAGGTACTTTTTACCAGATAACTGACTGACTTTTTTTTCTATTTTGGCAAAATAAAATAAGGGTTTTTATTTAAAAAGTCCAATATCCATTAACTTAACTTTTAAAGCAAGGTCACCACAAAATTTACATTTAACCCCATGCAATTTTTTTAAACTTCTTTCTTAGGCCTTTAATTTTTAAAAAACAGCCGTCTCCATACTTTAGAGATTTTGTGTAGTCCCAGTGGTAAGTCTGTTACCTTTTATACTTCAATATAAAATAAAAGAGAAAAGAGGTATAAAATGAAATGTAGATAATATTTTAAATTACACTGCGTTACAAATAAAAACAAAAATTAAGTACCCGCTTTGAAATGTCATGTTTTCCTATTTATTCCCATTGTTTAGTAAGAATACATACATATTTTCTTTCCATCACGTATCATTTTTTTTTCCATGAGGATGTGGCAAATTATACTCAAAACTGAAAGAATTAAACATAATTTTATTAATATAAACAAATTGGTAAATTTTTTTAGATTTATTTGAGTTTATTTTTAACACTAACCAATAAAAAATAAAAGAAAAATTAATTTATAAAATTTAAACTCAGAATACCTTTAAATTTTAACTTTTTCTTTTGTGTTTAGAAGGATCTTCTCGTTTTAGACGCCAACAGTAATCGCCTAGCATAGTTGTGTCCCAACGGCCTTGAAATCATTCTTCAAGCTTCTTTACATCTTGGTGAAACCTTTCACCCTGCTCATCACTGACAGCACCAAGATTAGGTGGAAAAAAAGAAAAGTGTGAATGAAGAAAGTGAATTTTTATGGACATTCTACAACCCAAGTTTTCGTATGCTTTTAACATGTTGTTATCTAGCTGTTTCGGCTCTATGGTTCCCTAAAAACTCTTTTACAACTGCCTTCAGTGATAACCAGGCATCAAGTTCCTTGTCAGTCAGCGTTTTGTCGAAATTCGGGTCTTTCATCAATGTGCGTATTTGTGGTCCTACGAATATCCCTTCTTTGAGTTTTGCATCACTTAACTTTGAAAAAACTGTCTTCAATTATAAAAATCCTTCTCCTTCCTTATTCATAGCCCTGACAAAAATTTTCATAAGACCCAATTTAATGTGAAGTGGTGGTAAAATTATATTTTTAGGGTCTACTAACGGTGTATGTTTAACAATAGCTTTTCCGCAAACAAACTCTGATCTCTCAGGACATACTTTTGTAGTATAGTGCTTTTCAGGCTCGACTGTCCCACAAACAAAGAAAACAACAGTATTTAGTAAATCCACCCTGGAGCCCGAGTAAAATAGCTATAACTTTAAGATCAGCGTACACTTTCCACCTAAAATCTTTGTATTTTATCAAATTTAGTATTGATTTAATATTTTCATATGTTTTTTTTAAATTAGTTTAATATGCTATTGGTACTGACGCATACTTGTTACCATTGTGCAATAATACTCCCTTCAGACTTGTTTTTGAACCATCAATGAATAAACGCCAGTCTTGTGTTACGTAGGGAATGTTCAACTCACTCAATAATGTTTCTATATCGTTACAGTAGCATATGTTTTTAAAAGTTGAAAATAATGAAGCCATTTCTTTATTACGTTTTCGTTGCACAGATATTTTTGTGTCAGGAGCCAATAACTTCCATTCTTGTAATCTAGAGCCTAGTAATTCAGCTTGCCGAATTGATAAATCTAAGTCTCGTATCAAATCATTCAATTCATTTTGATTTATCAGATGTGGACGTCCAAAAGAACCTGTAGAAGGTAAAAACTCAGGATCTTTGCTGCTTTCGTCATTACCTTCTACAACATGCGACAAATCTGGCTCTTCCAAAATCTCAATTTCATTTTTGTTAGGAGGTAAAGGAGGAGGCATTTCATCACTGTGCGGTACTGGTTTTGACATTGAAGGAACGTCAGGATACTGAATGTTGTGCTTGATTTTTTTGTAAAGCCATGTACGTCAGTCATGCAAAAGTAGCAATCATAAAAATGATTACCAGGTTCACGTCATAAAGCTGGAATGGCAAACGGCATTGACATCTTGTTTCCATTAATCCAAGACACGAGAGTAGCATAGCAAGAAACACAAAAAACTGTGGTATCCATGGTTTACCTTAATTAATAGCACGTCCAAAATAAAGTTAATATGCACTTTTTGCTTTTTCGGAAACAGTTTTTGCTTGTGATTTCACAATATACTGTCCACAAACGTAACAAAACTTGTTTGGTGCATTTTTGCTAACTAGACGTGATGGATACTACATACGCTTGGAACTTTTTATCTATGACTCATTATCTCTTCATTCCAGCTATCAGTTTAACGGGTACCAAAATCGTGTAACGCAGTGTTATTTGATATTTTTGTCATGGGGCAACTGTTAATTTTTTTTAACAACTGTGATTTAGTTTTTGTTATTTTTTGCTGACTTTTAACGTGTTTTACCATTACTTATTGTTCGTTTTAATTGTTAATTTTTTATCGTTGTCGTTTTTATTTGGCACGATTTTATTTTTATAGTCTTACATATCTAATTAGACGCTTACGTAAATTATGCGTTTTTGGCAAAAACCTATTTTTTAAAATACTATGTTTTTTTGTTGGATTGGGTTTGTGTTTTCCACTTTTCTTTAAAGTTTCTTTTAGTCCGGTATTTAATTATTAATCATTTCTGCCTAGTAGCGAGGGTGATCATTTCTAAGTTAGCACTATTTCTAACTTCTCTATTATTAAAGTCGATTAAATTAATAAATTTGTAGTTTTTTCGCTTATTAACGTGCTGCCAACCGAAAAACAATTAAACATCGGGTTTTCAATTTATTACACAATAAATATTTTTTTGGAACATCCTGTATATTATTTAAAAGATCATTCAAAGAGCATAAAAAGACTTTATGTGATATGTCAAATTTTAATAGTTTCGGAAATATGGCCATCCTCGGGAATTTAATAGTACATCGGCATCTTTAAAATAAAACACTCTGTATATTACATCACCATTAAATAAATATTTTAAAGAACTTCAATAAAATACAAACTATGATATGTCTATCTGTTAAAGTTTTGGCCATCCAAATCTAAAATAATAGTAGCTATACTGTCCATTTTATCTTCGACACTAAACTTAGTTCTTATAGCTTAGAGCTGAAGATATATTAAAAATTTACCATAGTTTTCAAAAATGTATGGCCATATTTTTTAAACTATAATGTGGTATTTTCTTAAAGCTCTTTAAAATATCTATTTAATGTTTATTTAATATACCCATTGTTTTATTAAAGAAATGCCGATATACTCCATTAATATATTACATGTAGACTTTTTAAAACCTCTTTGATGGATCTTTCGAATTGTAATATAATGTACAGGGTGTTCCATTAATTTTTTTAATAAATTAAAAACCCAGTGTTCAATAGTTTTTGGTTGGCAGCACGTTAATCAGCGACAAAACTACTACAGCTTTACTACTTTAACCGACTACGTTTCTTCAATAATAAGGGATTTGCCGACTTAAGAATGATCACCCTGTACATGATTTATAAAAAATATTATCACAAATTACACAAACCGTTACACTAGTTGACTTGGTCTTTAAACATCGAAACACCCAAATTTTATGCATACGATTTAATAGTAAAAGAAGCATGAATAACGGATTTAATATTTACTCCGTGAAAAAAACTTCACCGAAATTTAAGCGGATCAGGAAAAACATATTTATTGCTTTTTTATAAACTGGCCGCCTTATTAAATTAACATGGCCAAAAACAGGAGTGCTGCAGGTCAAATTATTTTAATGTTATTATACAAATCATCTACAAAGTTTCTTTCATTTGTTTCGATGACTATGGACACAAGCTATTAAAAGCATATAAAAATAAACATTTTAAAAACTAAACCGACTTTAAAATAAATTAGGTAACTAAAAATTTACAAATATTGATTAGATAAAAATCAAAAGCATGAAGTCAGGAAAGAACATGCGTGCTAAAGTACTAAATGTTAATAACTAAACAAATACAAGCTTTTTATACTTTGGTGCCAAATGTTATACCCGACTTCATGCTTTTAATTTTTTTCTAATCATTCTTTTAAACTTTTAGGTACTGTATTTATTTTTAAGTCGGTTAAGTTTTTTAAATAATAATTTTTTTCTGGTTAGTTTATTATTATTATTATTATTTAATCGGTTGTACACTAAAAAATACTACTACACACCTAGTACCTTTTTTTTCAAGTAAACTGTTTTTTTGTTGTCTCTAATATCTATAAATTATGTGTAAACGGAAACACCTAACACAAAAATACAAATTTGAAAAAGATTAAAACTTTTCACAAATTAGAAAATGTTGACGTTAAATGCAGCTTTGGTACATCAAAGATTAAAAATAGGTCTAGTACCTTTGTTTTTTGTGATTCTGACTTGGTTTTCTTATGGGACCACCGCAAAAATTCACTCGTTCGAATAAAAAAATAATTTTTAAAATCGGTCCACAAAACACGGAATAATCGGTGTACATACATACATAAAAAACATAGGTGTCGAACATCTCCTTCGGTCGGTTAAAAAGTGTTAATTCTTTATAATAAACAAAAACGTTTAATGTTAACGCTGTTAAAAGGCCATAAACAAAAATATAACACATGCTTTTTAGAAAAATGTATGGCTTCTTAAAATTAAAAACTTTATTTGCTAACAATTATAAGAAAATTTAAAAAAAAAACAGATTTTAAGTCAAAAACCGCTGCTTTAAGTCGTAGTACAATAATTTATTGAAGAGTTTTATCCATTTTGTATATTGGCATACTTCTTTCAATTCCTTTTTGACTTTCAATGAAAGCGATTGATGTCGTGATGATACGTGATGTCGATAACAAGGCTCTACTCAATCGAAATTGAAATCTTATTGTTAAAGTTATTTAAAAGATTTTGGGGAAATATAAAAATATAATGTAAAATAAACGGTTTACACACAGTAAATCGAGTAGGTATAAATAAATGTGTTTTTTTTGCCCACTATTTGACGATCTATACAAAATTATTAACGGTAAGTATCTTATTAAAAAATTCCGGAAACTACTTAAGACACATTCTTTTAAATTCTGGCGCTATTTTTAGGTAATATTGATTTTTATATGGCAAATATATTATCTTTCTGAGACTTCCGGTTATACGGGAAGTGCTAATTAGCTTGCCCATTTTAAATAAAACATCTGTGTGTTCCGACACCTAAATTTAAGAGTTTTTTACTTATTTAAATTAATTTGTTAAAAAATTATGTTTGTAGACCCAAAAATAACTTTTTTTTCTATAAAAAAGCCCCCAGTATATAATTTGTTATGGAATTATTATTAAACAGAATCCAATTTAAGTATGTTTTTTTTTTTTGAATTTTAAAAAAGTAATAATATAGGGTGTTTAAAAAATAAGATTTAAAATTAATTTGGAAAAATTACCAAAAATATTTTTTTTTAATGGAAATACCCAAATTTTATATGATATTTAGCATAAAAAATAAGAGTAAGTTTGTACAAAGTGGCCTATTCCTAAAAGTTCTACTTTTAAAGATATTTTCAATTAAATATTTTTATTTGGTTAAACAGATGCAGATTTAAATTTAAGTTATAACGTATTCTAAGTTGGCTATGATCGCCTTGAATGACAGACGCAGAATAACATACAGCATTTGATTGACTTGACAAATGAAAGTAATAGAATTTTTGACAAATTAAAGTTTATTTGGTAATAATGAGATTTGCAGAACTAAAGATTTTTATAGTTTGTCTTATAAAAATCCTTTGTAATACAGGGTGCCTCTAAAAGGACTCTACAAAATGCTACCACAAATTCCTTGGGCTAAAATACAACGATATAATGCAATTTACTTTTGTCCAAATGTTGATCGTTTACGAAATACAATGTGTCAAAGTTTTTATATAATTCTAGTTATTTTTAAATATTTTTATAATATTAAAAGGGAAATTTAAATCTAATTTTGTTTTTGTTGTAAAGTGTAGAGGGAGCTACCGCAGTCCCTTGCTTATGTTGAAATTGCCATAAATTTCTTTGCCCGGCAAATTATAGGTCTGGTTAAAAATCTTTCTTAATTTCTCATATTTTTTGTCCTTTTAGTTAATATCGCTACGAGCACACGTTTTTAAGATATTTTAGATTTAATGTTTTATTCTACACAAAAAATTTTTTACGGCAAAATACAACGATTTAACGCAAATAACCCTAAAACTAAAAAAAATACTAGGGCAAAAAGGTTTGGTAATTTCAACATAGGCTAAGGTTTGCAGGTGGCTCCCTCTATATTTAACAATAAAAACATGAGTAGATTTTTAGTCCCTTCTCTAGAAAACACCTAATACCAAATTTTACAAAAAAATATTTATTAAATAAAATATAAAAAAAATAAACGAAAGCTTTAAGACCCTGTATCTCACAAACAATTGACTTTTCGACTAAGGAAAATTTTAATATTTTTATTTTTATAAAAATAAAAGCTAGTTTAAATTTTTTATTTTTTATACGCTATACTATACAGCTACACAAATACTATATTAATACGCTGCTATAATGGTAAAATAAATTTAGGTGATTCTTCGTAATTAATAATTAGTTTACATATACAAGTTAGGAATATTATGTTTCTAAGTGTTCAAAAATAATAAGCAACAAATATTCTTTATTTAAAGTTACTTATAAACAACTTTTAATTGTTTTTTTAACTAAGAATACATCTTTAAATTTATATCCGCAGCCTATACGCCATATAAAAATAATATATTGGAAAAACATTAAAAACTATTACTTGTAGGAATAGGCAAACTAGTTTTATTTTTAAAACCAAAATAAATAGTTTGGAAGTTTCTATCTACAAAATATTTCTTTGATTATTTTCTTTTTCTAACTCCTATTTTCTTGCTCCTTGTATTAATATTTTGTGTGTGGACTCCCTTATATAGAATTTTTATTTTAAATAAAAATAAATTTTCTATTAAAAAATTAAAGAAATATTTTTTACCTGCACGCAGTATTAAAAAGAATTAAGCATAAGGCATTATAAATTAATAGCACCTAAATATGGCACCAAAATTTAAAAATGTATACTTCGTAGTTTAATTATTTTTAAAAAGGCACTTATCGTGAATATACCACAATAAATATTTTTGGTACCCCGTAAGACATCCTTAAATAATAGCCAAAGTGAAAAAAACTAATTTTGCACGACACTAAAATTTATTAACCTCGTTTTAAATACCAGGGATTTCTTAAGGAGATTAGATGATACTGGATAAAAATTTTTAAAAATTTATTAGATTTTGTTTAGCCGCGTGGTACGTCATTATAATTCGTTACATAGGCAGCTAGCTGGGATAATAAGGATAAATTCATAACTCACAATTAAATTTTAATATAGAATATAGAATAATTATGAGCGTTAGTTCTGTGGTAACTCTAAATTTGTCAGTTTCACTTAGTTTAAAGCTCGGTTTGGGGTAAAAGAATAGAAATCAGGCCAATAGGTTACTCCAGCAATTTTATTACAACGTATTAGAACCTATTTCGGCTAATTAAGAAAAAAAGGAGATGTCCATACCGGTTGTGAACAAAGGATAGGTTGTAACTATATAAGTATAAGGTCTATTAAAATAAGATTTTGCCCAATTAATTGGTATAAAACGAAACGCATTTGTACTTTTAGAGAGCTATTATTATTATTATTATTATAATTCTTTAAAAGATCCAACACGACGTATCCCATGGCTCCGACCCCATAAGGCGTCGTGCGAAAGGCCATCCATATCGAAGACCACTCCTCGCGTCCGCTCGGTCAGTAATCCTCGGCCAAATTCATTTGCCTCAGTAGACGAAGGGATCCAAGGACAACAGATTTCTGCATCTTCGTCACCAGTTGTTCGGGTGTATTTTCACATGCTGGAATGTACCTTATTTCCCTTAATATGTTATTCTTCATGCCCCCAAAACGCCAATTATCAGGAAAACCAATCGCACGGTATACTCCGGATAGAGCCTCCGAAGTTCGCCAAGAAGATCTTGATATTTGGCTCGTTTCTCCCGTTCTTTTATATCGATGTTAGTTTCCGCTGGGGCGGAGAACTCTCTTACATACATGGTGTGGTTTGTCTTATCAAGGAGAACGATGTCGGGTTTATTCGCTTGAATTTGATGCATTGTTGGGAACGCGTAGTTCCAGTATATGCGACAGTTGTCATTTTCCACTACTGCCTCAAAGTCTCCGGGAGCAAACGGCAGTATTGCTGTTTCATCGATGCCGTAGTAATGCCTCAGGTGAAAGTAAAGTACCCGAAGAGCGCCATTATGCCGATGGATGTAGCTATTGACAGCATGCACTGGACAAGCTGACAATAAATGCATAAGGGTAAGGGCTCGACATGCGGTGTCAAGAACGTTGGAAAATTGGCTTCGGTACACCAATGTGTTTATCACCCCATCTTGGCATGCTAGTAAGAATCCTTCGGTCTCAGACTTAAGCTCGGCGGATTTCAAAAACCCAAACGTAAGCTTTCGAGATAGATAAAGTCTATTGATGTTTCTGTAAAAGACTCCGTGCTGCGGCTTCTTGATGTGATCTTCTAAGAGCATAAAACAGATGGGTTACCTTACGCTCCTTTCTTCCAGGTGGTCCACAGCAATACCCCTGAGTCTTCCGAAGAGACACAGATACGGGAAGCAGCGATATACAGAATAATAGAGGACTTAGTGAGTCGCCCCGTAATACGCCCCGTTTAAATGTTATGGGATCAGTAATGATTTTTTGTGATCCAGATGTTATGGAGAATTTAGATTTCCAGAGCGGCATCAGCTGTTCGATGCAACGAATCAGGTTAGGAGAAACCTTGAGATCTTTAAGCAGATGCAATATTAATTCATGCGACTGATTCCTCTTTTTCCTCCTCGCTGCTTCCTTATATCAGAGAGAATAGGATCTATTGCACTCAGTATTCTAGAATACAAAATTCTAGTAAAAGCCTTGTAGCTGGTATTAAGGCAAGTGATTGGTCTATAGTACTTTGGCTGTATTAGATCTCCCTTTTTGGTATTAATATAGTCCGGCCTTCTACAAACCATTCAGGAATTGGTGTGTCTCCATTAAGGCACGAATCAAAGATTCTGGCCAAATGCGGATGGGTACTGGGGAATTTCTTCCACCAGAAGTTATTAATGCCATCCGGACCCGGTGCAGAATAATTCCGTGCACCATCTAGGGCTCTTTTCACCTCCTCCGTCGTGATTGGTGGACTTTCGTGCTGGTTAAGTTCCTTGTCAGCACAATTGGCACTAAACTTGTGTAAAGCAGGAGTATCCCATCGTAACGGCTTAGAGTCCTCGTAGACATCCTTCCAGAACTGTTCCACAACATTTGCTTGTGGCGGATTTTTGACCGTTGGTGCTGGGTCTGCGAGAAAGCTAGAGGGTTTAGTCACAAATTTATTTGTATCTCTCAGCCCTTTAGCCTTTTTCTTTAGGCTGTTGTTAATAACACCCAACGATCGTATGCGGTCTAGGCAACGCTGCCTAATGACCTGAAGCGTGATTCTGTTAAGTGTATGGTGTTTTTGGCGTAGCTTTAAAGCTATTTTTCTGATCTTTGTCGTAAAAGGTCTGTTGGCTGATATATAATCCATTACACTTTGAATGCGCGATGCCTCTTGCCGCGTTAGATCTATTTTTTGGCAATTTGCTGAATTCTGCGTTCGGTCTTCCGAAGTGCCTGGTGAAAGCTATCTGAGCGGTTGTTAGGAACAAGTTGTTTCGCAGCTTCATAAACAGCGTTGTTAAGTGCCAAAATGCCGTTTGTTCTGAAAGTATGTCCCGAAGAGCGTTGTTTGCTTGTGCGATATCTTGGGATTTTATGTGAGACTTGATGTTGATTTTAGTAAGCCTCTCTGTTAGTTCGTTGTTGGCGTTTTCGGGGGCAATCTCAATTACCATATTTTCCGCAGGCTGGTTTTGTTCCAGATCCTGATTATCCAGGTCCTGAGGTGGCTCCTGTTGTCTTGGTGTTCTGACATATCCAGATCGGTTAAGATAGGCTACATAGTCTCTCAAACGTTGTTGGGAGAGATGACTTAGTTCTGGATGTTTAGCACACCATGTGGCGTGCATCCGTGCCATGTAGCCCCTAATGGTGGGTTCGCTGAGGGAATATGCATCTATCAGATCGTCCCTAATTTCGTCCGTCCACGTAAGGCGTCCATGTCCATTGCCAAGGTCGTTTAAGGGCGTCTGTCCAGTTGCTCCTCCAACCTGCCCTGCACCCCTATCCGAACGGGGTGGATTGTTGGGAGCTTGCTCATCATTGTTTATAGGGACAATGCGAGATATCCGCGACTCTGCGGGATGTCACCTCACAGAGCCGCGGCGGTTACCGGGATTACATAGGCTACCGGACCGATTCAAGGCCTCTCGTAAGTTGCTGTTGGTACCCGCAACCCCTTCAAGCTCGCTGGCAGTACCGTCTTGCTTGGATTATTATTGTTATTATTATTAATATTATTATTGCACATAGGTGCCTAAGGATCTCGATGATGTCGCAAAATAAAAAAAGTTTATATAAGTAGTATTTATGGATGTATAGAAATAGGACAGGATTTAAAAATAATATTTTTGTATTTAACTATTATTTTTGAATTAATGAGCACGTTTTGATTTTTTTACAAATTTATCGTAACTCATTTCTTTTAAATTAAAATAAACATACAAGCATTACTTAGGTATCACTTAAAATAAAAAAATGCTTTTTAAGTGTGTGCTGTCGCTAAAAATCCATTGAAGCGGTAAGAAGCAAAAGGACTTAAGTAAACATTTTTTTATTCTAAATGATTTTACTTTAAAGTCACTTTCCTTTTAATGTAATGTAATAATGTTTAAGCAAATTTTTTTTTATTAATAAATTATTTTAGTTTTATATACAATGTGCGGCAGCAAAATAATAAAAAAAAATAACCTAAATAGATTGGAAATTTTTCTAAAAAACGCTTAAACACATTAATTAGAGTTTTAAGTTAGGCAATTTAAAATTTAATATAAATACAGGGTGAGCCATGTTTCGGTGGCCTATACCAACTTTTTTATTTTAGTTACAATAATCTTTATATAATTTAATTTTTGGATTCCTTAAAACATTCTAAACACATTTTGTGTACAGTGTCCTATACCATCATTCACTGCTTTAAAAATAATAAATGCTTTTAAATTAAAACCAACAATTAACATTAAAGCACAGAAATTTGCAAACACACCTTAAAACTTGTAAACGAGAAAAAAGGTTAATGTGCGAGACGTTTAAAATATGCCCTGCGAACGTCTATACTACATTCTAATTCTAAATAATATGATACCATTAAATATATATATTTTTAGCTTTTATGTGCAAGAAGAAATGTAAAAAATGGTATGCTTATTTTCTTATTATAAAAACCCTAATAATGGCTGATATAAACGGCTTATCTGCCAAAATATTTTTAGCTTTAACTCTGTACTGACCTTCTTTAAAAAAAAACTACCACTTTTATTTTCTACCCTTTAATTTTAAATTTTTTAGAGAGAAATGGCCAAAGAAGGCTCATTTAAAAATTATTGGTAGGACACAAATATGCTATTATGTCAACTTGTCTCATTTCTATCTTTTATACTAGAGAATAATTACTTCCGATTGTAATGTATGAATATCATTGAAGATTGTTAAATCAGTTTTGCGTCTACACTTAACTGCAATATTATTGACTCTAAAACGGAAATTACTAAAACTTGAGAAATAAGCAAAACATTTTTTTTTATACCATTCACCATACCAAATGCCAAATTTTATTTTCACAGACTAAATGGAACAAATTCCATACTGTCGTAATGATATACGAACAAAAATCTTCATTTTTTAACAATTAAAAGAGGAACTGTATTTTATGTCATTCAACAAGACCCTTTTCAGAACTTATTAAACTGGCTGTACCTGATCCATGGTAAATACGAAGAAAAGAAAAAGTGTGTCATATAAAAAGCTTCGTTGTTTGACGATAATTTTCGTTGGTGATAGCTTACAGGGGAAGCAGGAATTAAGTGTGTTGATTTAACGAATATCAAAAATTTATTACTAACAGGGATTTTCTCTGTTAATTTTTAAGATTATTACTTGAATAAACCAAAAAAATATTTGTTCTACAATTTTATCAAAGAGTCCCCTACCACCAACAAGTATGATTAACAATGTCGAAAAAATAACTATTAATCAGTTGATATTTTTTTCTGTTGATTATATAATATTAATATAAGTTAACACCCACAATGTCCTATAAATTGCTAGGTACGGCATCCTGGTTATTTGACATTCATCAAATCAACATATTTAATTCCTGCGTATGCTACCACCAACAAAAACTTTTGTCAGGAAAAAAGTTGGTCGTCTCGTCAAAATGTAGCTATTCGTAAAAAATTAGCTTGTTAGTAATAAATAGTAAAAAATGGCTCAAGGATCCCTAACTTGTACTAAAAGGTATCATTGAGTGAATTGGCATCGAGTTTGTCAAAAAACGGCAATTAAGATAAGAGAAAATAAATGCAATTAATTTCGTTCGGTCGTGATAATATATAAAAAAAACTCTTTTTTACATCAAAAAGAAAAACTTCTGCTTGCCATTTTATTCACCAGGACCCTCTCCAGTGACGTGTTTCACCTACCTCATAGGACTTATCAAACTGGCTTTACCGGATCCACGGCGATTAACAAGAAAAGAAAAAGTCTCTTATAAAAACAGCTTCGTTGTTCGACGATAAGATATAATCTTTTTCTAATACCGTACTAAAAAGTATCATTTTGTAAATTGGCATCGAGTTTTGCCGAGAGTCGGCAAGTAAGATATAAGAAAATATTTTATTTTTCTATTAATTTCGTTCTGTTGTATTTATAAAAATAAAAGTTTTTTCGTTTCCTACAGCTAAACGAAGAACTCTTGCTTATCATGTTATTTATTAGAAACCCTTTCTTCAGTGACGCGTCTCGCCTAACCCATAGAACTTATCCGGCTGGCTGTAAAGGCAGGACATTTTTCCCAACTAATTAGCCAATCGAAAAAGAAACTTCTTTGTCGTATAATATTATGACACTAAGGGATTATATTTATTCCATTTATATTATTATATCTTACTTGCCGACTATAAAGGCTTTAACATTTTAAAAAATTGTAACCAAAATATAAAAAGTAACTGAACGTATTCTGGC